>WNWK01003668.1:125000-159918 GCA_009830355.1 Cherax destructor
CTTCACCCCAACCTCACCCCAAACTCTCACTCCCAACCTCACCCCAAACTTCACCCCAACCTCACCCCAAACTTCACCCCAACCTCACCCCAAACTTCACCCCAACCTCACCCCAAACTTCATCCCAATTTCACCTCCGCTTTTCCATAACTTCACCTCTAATCTCACCCGAACATTACCATAACCTCACCCCAACCTCATAATTACTTCACCATATCCTCTTTGCAACTTCACTCAACAAACCTCCTACCAGCCTCACCAGAACTTTCCCCAGTATCACCTACCCTTACAGCAACTTCACCCCAAACGACCCTAAGATCACCTAAGCCTCACCCCAATCTCACTCTAACCTTAATTAAACTTTACCCCACTATCAACTTCAGCCTCACCCCAGCCTCTCCCCAACCTTACCTCAACCTCTTCCAAAACCTCAACCTAACCTCACTTTAACCTTAAGCCAACTTTACCCCAATATCAGGTCAGCATCACCCCAACCTCTCCTCAACCTCACCCCAAACCTTACCCCAAGCTTCATCTAACCTCTATACAAACTTCACGCCAACCTCACCCATAACCTCACCCCAACCTCACCTCCAACCTCACCCCAACCTCACCTTTAACCTCACCCCCAACCTCACCCCCAACCTCACCCCAACCTCACCCCAACCTCACCCCAACCTCACCCCATCCTCACCCCATCCTCTACCCTAACTCACCTCTCCCCTCTACCGCTTCAATGTCTTTTCACTTAATAACTTGTACCATTAACCCAAAAGTAGCCAGCAAGTCTGCGGCCCTGAGCTGCACTCCTGGCCACTCTAGAAGCTGTGTCGGCACTGCAAAAGTAGTGCCGGCACTCAGAGTAATGACATCAGTGCCACTCTATATGGATGCAAATGTCTGGGAGGTAGCGAAAGTTTCAAGTGTTTGAGGGACGAAGGAGGGAAGGGGAATGCATTCTAAGTGGTGGGATGGTGGTAGGTGGGATGGTGGTTAATGGGGTGGTGGTTGGTTGGATGGTGGTAGGTTGGATGGTGGTAGGTTGGATGGTGGTAGGTTGGATGGTGGTAGGTGGGATGGTGGTAGGTGGGATGGTGATAGGTGGGATGGTGGTAGGTGGGATGGTGATAGGTGGGATGGTGATAGGTGGGATGGTGGTAGGTGGGATGGTGGTAGGTGGGATGGTGGTTAATGGGGTGGTGGTTGGTTGGATGATGGTAGGTTGGATGGTGGTAGGTGGGATGGTGATAGGTGAGATGGTGGTAGGTGGGATGGTGGTTAATGGGGTGGTGGTTGGTGGGATGGTGGTTGGTTGATGGTGGTTGGTGGGATAGTGGTTGGTGGGATAGTGGTTGGTGGGATAGTGGTTGGTGGGAGGGTGGTTGGTGGGAGGGTGATTGGTGGGATAATGGTTGGTGGGGTGGTGGTAGGTGGGGTAGTGGTTGGTGGGATGGTGGTTGGTGGGATGGTGGTTTGTGGGATGGTGGTTGGTGGGATGGTGGTTGGTGGGATAGTGGTAGGTGGGATAATGGTTGGTGGGGTGGTGGTAGGTGGGATGATGGTTGGTAGGATGGTGGTTGATGGGGTGGTGGATGGTGGGGTGGTGGTTGGTGGAATGGTGGTTGGTGGGATGGTGGTAGTTGGGGTGGTGGTTGGTGGGATGGTGGGTGGTAGGATGGTGGTTGGTGGGATGATGGTTGGTGGGATGGTGGTAGGTGGGGTGGTGATTGGTGGGATGGTGGTAGGTGGGATGATGGTTGGTGGGATGGTGGTAGGTGGGATGATGGTTGGTGGGATGGTGGTTGATGGGGTGGTGGATGGTGGGGTGGTGGTTGGTGGTTGGTTGTGGGATGGAGTTAGGTGGGGTGGTGGTTGGTGGGGTGGTGGTTGGTGGGTTGGTGGTTGGTGGGGTGGTGGTTGGTGGGGTGGTGGTTGGTGGGGTGGTGGTTGGTGGGATGGTAGTTGGTGGGATGGTGGTTTTTTGGTGGGATGGTGGTTGGTTGTGGGCTGGTGGTAGGTTGGATGGTGGTAGAGGGGATGGAGGTTGGTGGGATGGTGGTAGGTGGAATGGACGTTGGTGGGATGGTGTTAGGTGGGGTGGTGGTTAGTGGGTTGGTTTTAGGTGGGATGGTGGTAGATAGGGTTGTGGTTGGTGGGGTGGTGGTTGGTTGGTGGGATGGTGGTGGGATGGTAGGATGGTGGTTGGTTAATGGGATTGTGGTTGGTTAGTGGGACGGTTGTAGATGGGATGGTGGTTGGTTAGTGGGACGGTGGTAGATGGGATGGTGGTTGGTTAGTGGGACGGTGGTAGATGGGATGGTGGTAGGTGGGATGGTGGTTGGTCTGATTGTGGTTGGTGGGATTGTGGTTGGCGAGATGGTAGTTGGTGGGAAGGTGGTAGGTGGGAAGGTGGTAGGTGGGATGGTGGTAGGTGGGATGGTGGTAAGTGGGATGGTGGTTGGTTTGATGATGGTTGGTGGGATGGTAGTAGGTGGGGTGGTGGATGGTGGGGTTGTGCTTGGTGGGGTGGTGGTTTGGTTGGTGGGGTGGTGGTTGGTTGGTGGGGTGGTGGTTGGTTGGTAGGATGGTGGTTGGTTGGTAGGATGGTGGTTGGTTGGTAGGATGGTGGTTGGCTAGTGGGATGGTAGTTTGTGGGGTTGTGTTTGGTGGGGTGGTGGTTGGTGGGATTGTGTTTGGTGGGATTGTGGTTGGTGGGATGATAGTAGGTTGAATGATGGTAGGTGGGATAATGGTAGGTGGGATAATGGTAGGTGGGATAATGGTAGGTGGGATAATGGTAGGTGGGATAATGGCAGGTGGGATAATGGTAGGTGGGATAATGGCAGGTGGGATAATGGTAGGTGAAATGATGGTAGGTAGAACGAATCTGTGTTGTGTCTATATGATTTATCAACTTCATAATGTTGAAAAAGACAATCAGTATTTTTTTTGGAGGGGAATAAAGGGGAAAGCAGATTTTTATAGACTCAGTAACGTTGAAGAAAACAATGAAGGTTTTCAGGGGAAGGGGAAAAAAAACCCAGACTTTTATCAACTCAATAACGTTTAAGAAGACAATGAGGGTTTTCACAAGGGTGTGCATTCTCTCTCTCTCTCTCTCTCTCTCTCTCTCTCTCTCTCTGCATTATCCCGGAAATCAACAGACTGATCTTCACGAAAGTCGCATTGCGGTTTATGTAAGAGCAAAAATTTGAAGAAAAAAAATTACCGCTAAATGAGTGGACTGAGATTAAATTTCTGAAGTCCTAATTTTTATGTAAAAAAAAAAAAATCCTGAATGGCTGCGTGGTAGAATATATTAGTGCAATTTTTTTTATTTTTACATAAGACTGTGATGACTTTCACTTTTTAAATAAAATTGTCGAAGTGGCATCTACAATGACCATTAAAATTCGTAACCTTTATTTTGATATGTTGCAATGATGCAATGATGCAGCAGCGATAAAACTTTGAAGTTATCACGAAAGTTATCATGATTGTTATCATGAAAATTATGAAAGTTATCATGAAAATTATCATGAAAGAGAATTCTCAAGATATTGCACAGAAATTATCCTAATTTGTTCATTAAATGTGTCAAACTGGCTTCTGTTCCGCTAAGTGCAACAGACCAGAGTTGAGAGTTTGAAGACGATCAGAAGAGGCATTATCAAATTATTGTACGGAAATATAAGAGGACATAAAAAATACTAACACTTGTTATAAGTATCCTACTTAGGGAGACACCTAATAATTAGGACACGACTGACCGGGAAATAGGTGTTGAGGTACTCTTAATGAGTCTGGTTTGTATAGCAGTGGTAACACAGCTCCAACATAATCAAAGATCCATCTGTGAGATACAACAAGCCTCCTTAGGCCCCGATGCTACTTTTTCAGATTCGGTGTGAAAACCAGAGAAGCGGCGACTAAAATCACGAAAGACTCATTTGCATACATCTTAGACAGTCTCCACAAGCAAGTTACGCATTAGATAACGAGTAAAACACAAGTGGGGAATAATCGCCCAGCCATCCCAGCCGCCACACCCACATGAACCCATTCTGGGTGAGTAAACATGACGGGGGAAAACATTGCTATCCTCTGCTTCCACAAAGATGAAAACCACTTTGCTCCAGCACTATAACACTCGCATAGAAAATGGAATTACACAATGTAGGTAGTAAGTGTGTCAAAGCTTGTTTAATTAGATGTGTTTGGGTCACTGCGTGATCCGAGGAAGGTAACCCCCTTATCCTGCGAGCTATCTTCCCTCTATCTCGGTGCACGAAGATTCATCTTCAGGATATCCGTATTGAAGGTTTGAAGCATTCGTATATCAAATGAAAACCGGAGGATAATATATTTCTTGGGAAAACATATTATCTTCCGGCAACCACTAAGAAATACCCTTTCGGAGATACCAAAAAGCAAAAGAGGACCCATAATACAAGGTGAAGATTGTCCCAGAGGTTTCCTGCAGCTACACGATGCTGCAGAGTTCATCAACATGGAATGAAAAGAAATTCAAGATGACACAACAGGAGGCGTGGAATGTTAGTCCGGATTTTAATTAAACCAAGTCAGAGGCTCAGCACTAGGAAATAACATTTGTGAAAGGCGTCTCCGAGGGAACGCATTTCTGAAAAACAGTGATCGTTGAAAGTTTCCTCTTCATGTTGCGAACTGTCATCTTCACAGACTGTTTAGCAGCCAGTCAAAACTCATGGACCGTCTATCAATCAGCAATAACTCACAGACCGTCAAGCAGTGAGTAATAGTATAATGAACATTGCCAATGCTCAATAACTCAGAATTTTTGTATCTGCTGGGTTTCTCTTCAGCAGATAAAAAAAAATTAAAGAACACACAAGGCGCAACTTTTCCATATATATTCATGTTCTCCTTTTATTTTTGTTTCTGCTAAAGAGGACGCCAGCCGGGGGTCGAAATATACAGACCAATTCATTTTCTAAGTTTCTGTCTCCGTTTGGACAATTATTGAGCTCGTGCACACACACACACAGACAGGCCAGGAGCTGTGACTCGACCCCTGCAACCACAACTAGGTGAGTACACACGCACGCACGCACACATGCATACACAAACACATGGATGGAAGAGCAATGCAGAAGAATGGAACAAGAGTGGGAGGGCAAACTAAATGAGCTTTCTGTGCAACTGGAGAAAAAGATGGAGGCAGAGTTTTCTGCAAAATTGGAACAGAGGGTGGAGGAGGAGAAGAAGAAATGGGAGTCACAAGTTGAAGCCGCAGAAGCCAGGATAAGGACCCTAGAATATGAGGTAAATAGGCTGAAACGAGTTACAAGGCTATTGCCCAGAGGAGACATTGCATCGGAAGCTGGTACACCCCTACTGAACGAGAAGTCAAACGAAAAGGAAGGAGACAAAACTTATGCCAAGGCCCTATCAGTGTACCAAGTAGGGCCAAGGAATGAAGGGGGAGCGCAGTTGGGAGCAGGGATAGTAGTGGGGGAGGGGAGAGAAGGTGGTGAGGAGGGCAGGTCACAGGCAGAGGCACGACCATGCCAGCAAGAGCTACAGGACAAAGAGAGAGACAACGGCCATGTACAAACGGGACCCAGAGACACAGAGGGAAAGGCAATGGGAGGAGGAGAGGGGAAAGTCAGTGTTTATTCATGGGCTTCAGGAAAGCGAGAAGAGGACACACAATGAACGACAGCGGGAAGAAAAACAGGAGATTGAAAACATCATCAAAGCAATAGGCGAGGATGACATGAATGAGATAGTAAATTTTCATAGAATAGGGGGGTACTTGAAGGGGAGACATCGGCTGGTCAAGCTGATTTTCAAGACAGAAACAGTGCAAAACAGGATCCTGAAAGAGAAACCAAGGCTGAAGGAATCGACAACATACAAAAAGGTGTTCCTGGACCGAGACAGAACATTAACAGAAAGACAGAAGCTGAGGGAGAGGACACAGAGGTGGAAGGGGAGGAGAGACAAGGACAGAATCAGCAAAGGACAACCAGAGCAGGGAAAAGCAACAAGCACTAGAACACACAGAACCACCCCCAGAACCCCACAACCAAACACGCTATCCCAACACAAACCACAGTCCACACTTACATCCCCCACCCCACACTACGCTGTAGAATCCCACAGCACCCTACCAGGTCCCCCACCCCCACAGACCCCCCAGAACACAGTGTTGGAGAGGAAACTGAAGGTATGGTACATCAATGCAGATGGAATAACGAATAAGTGGGAGGAGTGGCATGAAAGAGTCAAAGAGGCATCACTGGACATCATAGCTCTCACAGAAACCAAGCTCACAGGAATGATAACAGATGCCATCATTCCAACGGGACATCAGATCCTGAGGAAAGAGAGAGGGAACAGAGGGGATGGAGGAGTAGCACTGCTCATCAAAAACCAATGGGATTTTGATGAGCTGGAGAGGGGAGACAGAAGCAAGAGATTACATAATAGGAACACTTCAGTCTGGAGGTTCCAAAGAGGTAATTGCAGTGATGTATAACCCACCACAGAACAGCAGGAAGCCAAGGCAAGAGTATGATGAGAGCAATAGAACGATGGTGGACACACTGGCGGAAGTGGCCAGAAGGGCTCATGCGAGCAGGGCAAAGCTACTGATTATGGGTGACTTCAACCACAACGAAATCGTCTGGGAGAACCTGGAGCCACATGGGGGCCTAGAAACGTGGAGGGCTAAGATGATGGAGGTGGTACTGGAAAACCTCATGTACCAACACGTAAGGGACACTACCAGAGAGAGAGGAGAGGATGAACCAGCGAGACTGGACCTAGTATTCACCTTGAGTAGTGCAGATATTGAGGATATCACATATGAAAGACCCCTCGGGGCCAGTGACCACGTGGCTCTGAGTTTTGAATACATCGTAGAGTTACAAATGGAGAGAGAAGCAGGAAGGGCAGGACGAATGAAGCCAAACTACAAGAGAGGGGACTATGCAAGCATTAAAAATTTCCTTCACTGGGTTCAGTGGGACAGAGAACTGGCAGGGAAGTCAGTAAACGAGATGATGGAATATGTGACAACAATATGCAAGGCAGCTGAGGAGAGGTTTGTGCCCAAGGGTAACAGAAATAACGAGAAAACCAGGATGAGCCCTTGGTTCACCCAGAGGTATAGGGAGGCCAAAACCAAGTGTGCTAGAGATTGGAAGAAGTATAAAAGGCAAAGGACCCAGGAGAATAAGGAGAGAAGTCGGAAAGCCAGAAATGAATATGCACAGGTAAGAAGAGAGGCCCAACGGCAATATGAAAATGATATAGCAACCAAAGCCAAATCTGACCAACGCTGTTGTACAGCCACATCAGGAGGAAAACAACAGTCAAGGACCAGGTAATTAGGCTGAGGAAGGGTGGAGGGAAGATCACAATAAACGACCGCGAAGTAAGTGAGGAGCTCATCATGAGATTCAAAGTGTTCACAGTGGAAACAGAAGGGACGACAGAGAAACAGGGTTCACCATCAAGTGTTGGACACTATACACACAACCGAGAAAGAAGTGAAGAGGCTACTAAGCAAGCTAGATACCTCAAAGGCGATGGAGCCAGATAACATCTCTCCATGGGTCTTGAGAGGGGGAGCAGAGACGCTATGTGTTCCCCTAACAACAATATTCAACACATCTGTCGAAACAGGGCGACTACCTGAGGTATGGAAGAGAGCAAATGAAGTTCCGATTTTTAAAAAAGGAGACAGACATGAAGCATTAAACTACAGACCAGTGTCACTAACATGTATAGTATCCAAAGTAATGGAGAAAATTATCAGGAGAAGAGTGGTGGAGCACCTAGAAAGGAACGAGCTCATCAACGACAGCCACCACGGGTTCAGTGACGAGAAATCATGTGTCACAAACCTACTGGATTTCTATGATAGGGTGATAGCAGTAAGACAAGAGAGAGATGGGTGGGTAGATTGCATTTTCTTCGACCGTAAGAAGGCGTTTGACACAGTTCCACACAAGAGATTAGTGCAAAAGCTGGAGGACCAGGCAGGGATAACAGGGAAGGCGCTACAGTAGATCAGGGAATACCTGTCAGGAAGATAACAGCGAGTCATGGTGCGTGGTGAGGTGTCAGAGTGGGCACCTGTGACGAGCGGGGTCAGTCTTAGGACCTGTGCTGTTTCTGGTATTTGTGAACGACATGACTGAAGGAATAGACTCCGAAGTGTCCCTGTTTGCAGATGATGTGAAGTTGATGAGAAGAATTCAATCGGATGAGGACTAGGCAGAATTACAAAGGGATCTGGAGAGGCTGCAGGCATGGTCCAGCAACTGGCTCCTGGAGTTCAACCCCACCAAATGCAAAGTCATGAAGATTGGGGAAGGCCAAAGAAGACCGCAGACGGAGTACACTCTAGGGGGCCAGAGACTACAAACCTCAATCAAGAAAAAGGATCTTGTTGTGTGTATAACACTGGGCACATCTCCGGAGGCGTTCATCAACCAAATAACTGCTGCAGCATACGGGCGCCTAGCAAACCTAAGAACAGCATTCCGACATCTTAATAAGGACTCGTTCAGGACCCTGTACACTGTGTACGTCAGGCCCATATTGGAGTATGCAGCACCAGTTTCGAACCCACACCTAGCCACGCATGTAAGGAAGCATGAAAGTGCAAAAATTGCAACAAGACTAGTCCAGGAGCTAAGGGGTATGTCCTACGAGGAAAGATTAAGGGAGATCGACCTGACGACACTGGAGGACAGGAGAGATAGGAGGGATATAACGACTTATAAAATACTGAGAGGAATCGACAAGGTGGACAGAGATAGGATGTTCCAGAGATGGGACACAACAACAAGGGGTCACAGTTGGAAGTTGAAGACTCAGATGAATCACAGGGACGTTAGGAAGTATTTCTTCAGTCACAGAGTTTATAGGAAGTGGAACAGTCAGGGAAGTGATGAAATGGAGGCAGGATCCATACATAGCTTTAAGAAGAGGTATGCTAAAGCTCGTGGAGCAGGAAGAGTGACCTAGTAGCGGCCAGAGAAGAGGCGGGGCCAGGAGCTATGAAGCGACCCCTGGAACCACAACTAGGTGAGTACACATACGCACGCACGCATACGCATGCACACGCACCCACGCGCACGCACGCGCGCACACACAACACACACACACACACATACACACACACACACACACAACGTTTACTGTGATCAATAAGATCACAGTAAACAGGTGATAACACAATTTTCAGAACAACCACTGTGAAAAAATAGTGAAATTCCCCTTTATCGAGGAACTGTTCAGTTCCTTGATAATGTTATATATATATATATATATATATATATAACTCCTGGCCCCGCCTCTTCACTTATTGCTACTAGGTCATCTCTCTCCCTGCTACATGTGTGTGTGTGTGTGTGTGTGCGCGCGCGCGTTTGTTTCTATGCGCGAGCGCGTGTGTCTGTGTCTGTGTATGTACTCACCTAATTGTGGTTGCAGGGGTTCAGTCACAGCTCCTGGCCCCGTGTGTGTGTGTGTGTGTGTGTGTTGGGGAGAATGGAGTCGGGAAGATGAGGGAAAAAGCATGATATCCCGGCCAGCATCATGTCTGTGTTTCTGTGCATACGCCAGCACAGGACGCGCTCTGCATACCTTTAAGAAACAGGGGTTCCCTAGGGTGGCCGCCCTTGCTGCTACAAGACTGGCTCTGATCCCTCCCCTTCTGCTGCCTTCAATGATTCACTCCAAGATCATGTCATTCTCACCAGACTGACACTCAGGGTTCGGTCCACTTGGGCTCTCTGAATATCTTTACGACGGCTGGACTTCTCGACAACTTAAGGGAAAAAACACTCAGAATTGTATGAAGTATCTCTTCTCTTCTCGTATATGTCAGAGAGAAAGAGTGTTATATAAAAAAAATGAAATATGACAAATGACTGACAGTGCTACAAGAAACAAGCTGTCAAGAAAGTTTAATAACACTAAGTGTTCTTGTTGGTTGATAACAGGTAAAGAGAAGAGATGATAGCACTATATATCATAAATGGAAACGAGACAATACATAATGAGAGTTTCAGAGCACCGTCATCAGGAAGAACAAGAGAAGAAGAGTCGACAGTTGTAATATGAGGAAAACCTTGTTTATGAAAGAGTTCCAAAAGAATTCACTTTAAAAAAAAGTGGTAGACTATTGATCTGGGGTTCAGGTGGAGGTATTATGTACTGAAACCATTGGAAACTTAAAAAAAATTACGTTACTGACCTCTGAAAAATTAGATACCACGAGAATAGTTCTGAGTGATCAGTCTGGGTCGCGTTTAACGGACAGAGTATCGATCCTTCAGACTAACTACCGGACATAAGAAGGGAATCATGAGATAAATAAAGGTGACAGAAAAAGAGGGAAATACAACTCAAAAAAAGTTGCATTTGAGAATTATTATTATAATATCACAGAGATACGCTGAACAAGCAAAGAACATATAGCAATGGGGGAGGGGGGGGCGGAATGGGAGGCAATTAATTCTGATTCGAAGAAGATAACGGTAGCTCCAGTACACTGAATCAGAACCTCTGAGGAAAGCTGAAGGACCAACATACGATCCATCTGGGAAAGAGCGTGACCCCTGAGCACGTGATGACCTCTACTTCTACCTCTACTTCTTTCTCTAACTCTACCACTTCAATGAAGACTATAAACGACTCGGCGTACGGAGTGAGGGTTGGAACACATGGCAAGCCAGTCTTAATTCTGGTTTGTCATTCGTTCATAATGGATTTGAAGGGACTTGAGCTAGAGCACGTCACAGCCATTATGGTGTGGGATTCGTCTGGAAAATTCTTTATTTATAGTCACAGTGGAGCCTATGCTAACCTTGCTACTACTACTACTACTACTACTACTAATAATAATAATAATAATAACAGTAATAATAAAAATAATTATTATAATACGATAATAATAATAATAATAATAATAATAATAATAATAATAATAATAATAATAATAATAATAATAATACAAAAAGGAATAGATCAATCACACGACTTGTGATAAGAGAGGACATGCCTCACACACTCCTAATAACGCTTTATGACAGACTGACGTAAATAAGACAGGGAATGGATGGGTGGACGAACTGCATGTTTCTCAACTATCGGAAGAGCTTTTATACTGTGCTACACAGGTGACTAATATATATATATATATATATTTATATAATGAAAAACATATATAGACTGGGATATGAGAGGGGAAAGTACTCTGCTGGAAAAAAAAGTCGTACATGACGCACAGAAAGCTGACTAGTAGTTAGACAATAATATGACAAATTGGCTAAAAGTAACAAGTGAAGTTCCCCGAGCTTCAATCCTCGGACCAATACTGCTCTCGATGTATGTCGACGACCTGCCTGCAGTCATCGCATTGTATATGTCATTGTTTGCAGGTGATGAGCAGCTTATGATGAAAGTAGAAAATTAGACGACTGAAAACAAAAATGGCTGCAGGACTTCATGATCCATTAAGGGATTACTTCAGTTCACCCGTAACAAGTGCAAAGTAATGAGAGTAAGAGGAGAAACAAGGAAATTAGTGTCTTATCTAATGAGAGGAAGGCAGTTGCCTGGGTAAGAAACTGATAGACACAAGGGTGGATATTACATACACAACTTATTGCCAGAATATGACGCAAACAAAATAAGGTCAAAAACATATGCAACACTGGCAAACACAACACTGAATTATATTAACCTTAAAAGAGATTCATCCAGAATTTCGTGGGCCGCATATCACCCCAAGGTAGGCTTTTTGATGCTGTTGAGAGGCTCTTAATTTCTTCCTTGGATCGAACCTTTGATGATCAGTATCAGTGTCGTAGTTCACGAGGACAAAAGGAATGCACTTAAAAATGGAACTACATAAACGTAATCTTGATGTTCGCTACGGCCTGTAATTTCTCACAAAGTGCTTGAGCCTTCGTAGGCTATCCTGCTTCTTGAGGTGTGCACTCTCATTCTACTGCCCGAAAGCAAATAAATAAGATGACTTTCTGAAGTCGATTCTCATAAAAGCCCTCATTCTTGCCCTAAAAGTGGATAATGTCTTCAAAAGAAACCTTGTAACAGGATACTGCCCAGCATACAGGATCCTCGATTATACAGACCTGACAGCAGTTAAATATGTCCAGAAGGAGTCCCCATGTTACCCAGGGGCAGACGGTAAGAGGACTGTGTGGGACTCCACATGTGCATGAGCAATGACCAACACCGAGGAGTAGGAGGTGGAGCTGCCAGCTTCAGCGAGTTTCGAAAAAGTCTAGAAAATACTGAGAACTTGCTCACTAAAACGCCCTCCATGATACGCTTGGAGACCCTCAGCTCGTGAGAAAAATGTATACTCAGTTTCCTGAAAAATTAAGCGGCGAATTCATAAGGAAAAAATCAAAAGTCTTTGAGAGAAGCTAGTTTTCTTAAGATAGTGTAAATTATTAATATTTGTGCATTTATTCAATTGCAATAACATATAAAATGAAAATGTATTATTTACTATTTCCATTATCATTATCGTCATAATCATCAATATCATCATTATCAAAGGCTAGACATTACGAGCGAACTTCTACAGCAGTGATCACTGACCTTGTTCTTTACCAAAATTCATTTATAACGATCTTGAAATGAAGACTAACAAATAAAATAAAGTCCGCGGAAGACACATAACTGGTAACAAACACAATATTCACGGCTTAATACATGAATACTCAGAATGAACTAGATATCTGGGTGCAGTGGTCGGAGACGTGGAAGAGTTTAAATGTTATAAAAAGCAAAGTTTTTGGATATAAAAATCTCAAACACATATATGGATTATTTAAAAACAGTCTAGCCTAAGCAACATAAGAAAATATGCTTGAATTAGTCAATAACAGAGGCCTTAAATATACCAAACAACATCTGTCTGCGAGAAACAAAACTAAAAGGACTTTAGGTTTCTTGGCTACAAATTTTGGAGCATAAAGCACCAGAAACAATGACGAGTCGATGATGCATTTGTTAGACCTCACCCTGAATATGCTGTCCAGCAATTTTTTTTTTATCCCAAATAACCAAGAGACGATTGTAGATAAGAAATGGTACAGAGAGGACTAACTAACCTCGTCCCATCACTAAGAAACAAATCATATGAAGAAAGAGTCAAAGCTCTTAACCTTTTCTCTTTTAGGAAACGATGACTACGAGATCGCATTCAAACCTTCAAGATACCGAACGCAAATGATACACACAAACATAAGAAACTATTTGGACTTCGAGGCAAGAGATGCAACACAGAAGTAGGTAAAGCCTTTAGACAGAATTAAAACTCGATGGAATTAACTACCTACTGAAGCTCAAATTGCGTAAACAATGTAGTCATTCAAGAAGCAGCTGGACAAGCACTTTCAAAATGTCGGCCTCCATTAGATACTATGCAAGGGCTCGCTGAGATCACCGGATTACCAAAGTTAGTTCAGGAATTAACATCAGAACAATCACTTGACACCCTCCTACTGAATAATAGTAGTTGTAGTTGTAAAGGTAATAGCAAGGGTAGTGTTCTAGTAGTAATAGCCGAATTCTGCTTCAACCTTTCTTATGACATTGGAAAATTAGCATGGAAGTTTAATGTCCATGAATAATTTTATTATATATATATATATATATATATATATATATATATATATATATATATATATATATATATATATATATAAAGACAACCACTATGAAAAATAGAGGAATTCCAAGTGCTTTCGTGACTACTCACATTATCAACTATATAGTTCCTTGATAATATTAGTCACGAAAGCACTTGCAATTCCTCTATTTTCATAGTGGTTGTCTTGCATATTTGATATCACCTGTTTACTGTGATCTTTTGCATATATAATATATATATATATATATATATATATATATATATATATATATATATATATATATATATATCAATTGGAAACATTTCACCTATATTTGAGCCAGAGAATGAGAGAGAGAGTGGGGAGAGAGTCTTCTGTTTTACTAACCTCCACAGTCTATACCTAATTGGAATGTACCTTATCTATATCTATCCTCAGCAGTTAGTTCCGATATGGACCATGGTATCTCATGTTACCTATCTCCGCCATATAATCCATTCATCATCATTAATGTATGCAATTATCACAGTAAGCAGAACATTAATTATCATAACAGTAATAGATACTGCCATCAATGTTATCATCATCACCGACGACGTCTACTTAGAATATTCGCCAAAACATTTACTCTGGATAATTTAATTTACAATTGCTTTGAAGCCTACATCAAAGTTATCTTCTTTACTGAATTCAATTTGATAATTCATTAAATCGTTTCACGTTTAACCGTATTTAAGACTAATTTGTGCTTAAGTCTGATTTTTTTAAGACTGATTTGTGTTCATTATTGATTTATATTTAAGACTGATGGTTACTTAAGACTGATTTGTGTTTAAAAGTCGTTCCTTTTCAAGACTAACTCCTGTTTAAGACTAACTCCTGTTTAAGACTAGCTCCTGTTTAAGACTAGCTCCTGTTTAAGACTAGCTCCTGTTTAAGACTAGCTCCTGTTTAAGACTAGCTCCTGTTTAAGACTAGCTCCTGTTTAAGACTAGCTCCTGTTTAAGACTAGCTCCTGTTTAAGACTAGCTCCTGTTTAAGACTAGCTCCTGTTTAAGACTAGCTCCTGTTTAAGACTAGCTCCTGTTTAAGACTAGCTCCTGTTTAAGACTAGCTCCTGTTTAAGACTAGCTCCTGTTTAAGACTAGCTCCTGTTTAAGACTAGCTCCTGTTTAAGACTAGCTCCTGTTTAAGACTAGCTCCTGTTTAAGACTAGCTCCTGTTTAAGACTAGCTCCTGTTTAAGACTAGCTCCTGTTTAAGACTAGCTCCTGTTTAAGACTAGCTCCTGTTTAAGACTAGCTCCTGTTTAAGACTAGCTCCTGTTTAAGACTAGCTCCTGTTTAAGACTAGCTCCTGTTTAAGACTAGCTCCTGTTTAAGACTAACTCCTGTTTAAGACTAACTCCTGTTTAAGACTAACTCCTGTTTAAGACTAACTCCTGTTTAAGACTAACTCCTGTTTAAGACTAACTCCTGTTTAAGACTAACTCCTGTTTAAGACTAACTCCTGTTTAAGACTAACTCCTGTTTAAGACTAACTCCTGTTTAAGACTAACTCCTGTTTAAGACTAACTCCTGTTTAAGACTAACTCCTGTTTAAGACTAACTCCTGTTTAAGACTAACTCCTGTTTAAGACTAACTCCTGTTTAAGACTAACTCCTGTTTAAGACTAACTCCTGTTTAAGACTAACTCCTGTTTAAGACTAACTCCTGTTTAAGACTAACTCCTGTTTAAGACTAACTCCTGTTTAAGACTAACTCCTGTTTAAGACTAACTCCTGTTTAAGACTAACTCCTGTTTAAGACTAACTCCTGTTTAAGACTAACTCCTGTTTAAGACTAACTCCTGTTTAAGACTAACTCCTGTTTAAGACTAACTCCTGTTTAAGACTAACTCCTGTTTAAGACTAACTCCTGTTTAAGACTAACTCCTGTTTAAGACTAACTCCTGTTTAAGACTAACTCTGTTTAAGACTAACTCTGTTTAAGACTAACTCCTGTTTAAGACTAACTCCTGTTTAAGACTAACTCCTGTTTAAGACTAACTCCTGTTTAAGACTAACTCCTGTTTAAGACTAACTCCTGTTTAAGACTAACTCCTGTTTAAGACTAACTCCTGTTTAAGACTAACTCCTGTTTAAGACTAACTCCTGTTTAAGACTAACTCCTGTTTAAGACTAACTCCTGTTTAAGACTAACTCCTGTTTAAGACTAACTCTCCGTTAAGATTAAATCCTGTTAGAGACTAATTTCTGCTTATGCCTAATTCTTGTTAATATTGGTTCCTTTTTAAAACTGAATTCTGTGTAAGATTAAGTCCTGTTTAAGAATAATTCCCGTTTAAGACTAATTCCCGTTTAAGACTAATTCCCCATTAAGACTCTTCCCCGTTTAAGACTATTTTCTATTTAATATTAATTTCCTTTGAAAACTAATTAATTTTTAAGGCTTATTTCCGTTCATGACTAGTGCCTGTTTAAGACTGTTTCGAGTTTTAAGACTAATTCCTGTTTAAGACCAATTCTAGTTTAATTTCTTTTTATGACTAGTCTCTGTTTAAGACTGACTGTTACAGACTCATTCCTTACACACCTTTTTCATCAAAACAGTAAATCAAAATGTATTTCACTGATTTATTAATGTCTTACGGAGTTTATTTCTGTCATTCTGTTGAACAAATTTAATCAGTTCTCGAGTTTGCATCAAATGGAACTCTCGTACAAGATGTCTGTGGACGCAATAACCTCCCTCGTGGAGGAATTCCTAGTCTAGGAGGAAGAGAAGGAGGGAGGGACGGAAGGAGGGACGGACGGAAGGAGGGAGGGACGGAAGGAGGGAGGGATGGAAGGAGGGAGGACCAGAGGGAAGTGAGGAAGAGTAGAGAAAGAGGGAGTGAGGGAATGTGGAGCTTTAGGGAGAAGAGAATTAGAGGAAAGGGTGAGAAAGAGGTGAGGATAGAGGGGTTAAAGGAATTAGAGAAATGGGATAGGAAGGGGGAGATGAGGAAAGTGAGAAACGTAATTGAGGGTTAAGACAGAAAAGAGATATAAAAGAACAATGATAGAAATAAAAAAAATAAGCTTAAAAAGTAAAGAAAAAGATAAGGAAAGGGAAGAAGAGAGAAGTAGGAGAGTCAGTAACATTTCCGGTGGTAATTATGAAGATAGCAGAGAGGAGGAGAGGGAATAGATAAAACACATTGGGAATGATGCATCAGAACAGAAGCCAGGAAGTGAAGGACAGGGAGAGAAACTATTCAGCGTGAAACATGGAAGAAAGCTAAAGAAAGTAAAATTAAGAAAGATAAATGGTAGCAGAAATAAGCGGGAGTGGAGAGAATGATAAGTGAAGAAAAAGGTAAAGTGAGTGACATGAGGAGGCAGGAGAGAGAGTCAAGTTAAGGAGGCGAGAAAAGGTACGATAAATATAAGGATTGGAGGTGATAGGGAGAGAGAAGATGGAGATGGGAAGGGAGACAGGTGAGAGTGAGAGTGAGAGGAGAGACAGGGATAGAGGGGGGGGGAGGAGAGGGAGGGAGAGGGGGAGGGACGGAGAGGGAAAGGGAATGAGAGGGGAGGGAGAGAGAGGAGGGGAGGGGAAGGGGAGAAGGAAGGGGAAGGGGAGAGGGAAGGGAAAGGAGAGAGAGGGGAAAGAGGGGGACAGAGAGAAGGGAGAGAGAGGGGTGAGAGAAGGGAAAGAGGGGACAGAGAGAGGGAGAGAGAGAGAGGGGAAGAGAGAGGGGAAGAGAAGGGAGGTAGAGAGAGAGAGAGGTGGAAACGAATGGTACAAAATTGTGAGGAAGGGGTAGAATGCTTTTAATTAAACCAAATTAGATACAACCGCAGTGTGCTGCAACCTTAGTCTATATGATAGTTACGGTGTGTCAGCTAAATCAAGTTATGTTCCCGTCGTATTCCATCACACAGGAGGGGTGTGCTGTTGCCCAACTCAATGTGAGAGTTACAGTGTGTGAACAAAAGTTAGCAATGTTTCCCTGTCGTATTCCATCACACAGGATGAGCATTATACACCGGGTTAGGCAATCCGTCAGCTTGACTTGAACCAAAAGGCCTCAGTAGCGCGACGAAGATATCGTCAAGGATTCCGTTATAAAATCAGCAGCAACGGAAGTTTCAACAGTTTAATTTCACCAGCAGTGAAGATACCGTTAGTTGTAGATTTCCTTCTCTCAGAATTGCCTTTCGTATACACAGGACAAAAGAATTAATGAGGACATCATCATAATATAGGGCGAAAATATTAATATGCATATATATACATACATTTGCACACATCAAGTTGGGTGTTGCAAGAGCCCCGTGAGAGCCAGCATAACATCACGAAACCAACAGAGGTGGAAGAGAGGGGAGAAGGGGGGTTACCGAGGCAGGCGAGACAACCCAGACTCTGCTGTTACTAAGGGACGAAGACATGAAGGAAGTGGAAGCGAAAGAAATTATTTTAAGTGGAATCATGAGGTACACACATACTTTTTTACCGAATACCTGAATACTTCCAGCAGGTACTGGAGTTTCGTACTCACAGGACTGGAGTGCATTCTTACACTCGACATAATATTCTGGAATTTCCTAACATTTTTTTTTCCTGGAAGTGACCCACAAAAGTCGGCTAACACGCAGGGACTTATTTATATTGCTTGGTGAGCAGGAGTAGCGAAGTTGTAAAGAAACTTACCCATATGTTTCTCTGCTCCTGGGAATCGAATCCGGGACTTTTGAGTGAATGAGGAAAAGAGGCTAGGAAAGGGATGATGGGATGAGGAGGGAAGTAAGAACATAAAGAATAAGGCATGGGAGAGAGAGAGAGAGAGAGAGAGAGAGAGAGAGAGAGAGAGAGAGAGAGAGAGAGAGAGAGAGAGAGAGAGAGAGAGAGAGAGAGAGAGAGAGAGAGAGAGAGAGAGGGGTGAAGAGGAGTCGAGTAAGGAAACTGTAGTTGAGAAAAACGAGAGGAACAGAAGGTGGAGAGAAACATTTACAACATGTGACAATCCCGCCTCAAAGTGCCGTAAACACTTCTCTCAAGATGTCAATAAGACACCTCCTTGTCTTGCCATCTCCAAGAACGGTGTTGCAAAGCTATTAAGAACAACAGTACGGTAATCAGGCGTCCATCTCCTCGAGTCAATGAATAAAAGAAACTGAGGATCTAATGGAAATATGATAAACTATTTGACTCTTTCTTAGGGGGGCTAAGACCAATTAATTAATTTACTACCAGTGTATGCTTAAGACAACTGTGTGTTCACTCCAACCAATGCACAAATATATTCTTTGAAATCATTTTCAGACTCTCAATATACGAGAAAAAGACAGGCACAAAGCGAGGTTTATCAAATCGAGAACTTCGGAAAACTCTACACAGGTAGAAAAAATCGTTACACTAAAATAATAATCTTCAACTGTGTCTTTTCTTCATTATATTCTATGTAGAGCTTTATCAAGTCAAGTATATATTAATGTCTTTTACAACATGGATCTTTTCTTCAATATTGTCAGCAGCGCGTCATCTAGATCTGGGTAATTCTAAATAGAGCAGATTCATTTAATCACGGTGGCTGCATATCACTGGAAAAGGCGCGTCGTCCATCGTTATGAAATGTTTACTTTCAAGATTAATTTCAGCTCATCCTTGAATCTCATGCCTACGCAGAGTACTTCACTCTGACCTTTGCAAAATAAATGCCCACTACTTTGAAATATATCACCTCGAGTCCATATGTGCTGGTTACATTTGCAACTAAGAAACCACAGATGACGATGAAGCCTTAGGCATAATTATGTAAACAGCTAAGTGCTAGAGACCAAAGTTCCGCAAAGAAGTTCATGTCCTGAGAGTGAAGCTTTACTCTCAGAACCCTGGGAATGACCAGGTGATGATTCCTGAGACTTGGGCAGCCAAGCGGCTCATAGTATTATACGGATCCACTATTTGTTGAAGCTTGACCACTCCAGCCCAATCTCTTAGTAACAGACACTACTTCACTTTTGTTAATACAGTGAAATGGACGCCTGTGTAACGAATTTTAAAGATTATCCGACATAGCCAATCATCTCGATCCTCGACTCATCCTGGTGGAATACATTAGTCTTGTTACTTCGGAAGAAATACTTTTATACTATAAAGATATCAGTGGCTTTAATATATTACATATGAGACAATTTCACAGACTGGATGAAGACTGCCTCCCTACCACAAGACGGGCAGCCACCAGTAGCTACACTGCAGTGTAGCTACTGGTGGCTTTCCTCAAGGACATCACTACCTCGGCGATCAAATAAAAGTTCTGAGGTGTCTCTAACTTCAGTATTTTGTGAAAAATTCTTAATAATAAAAATCGCATATTCCTGTACAACTCTGAGGCAGAACACCAGCCACTATTTTGCAATTGCACGACTACATTTACTTAACCATAGTCAGTGCAGTAAACTAGTAAGTGCAAGACTATATTGACTGAGAGGCAGTCAGTGTAGTGGACTTGCAAGTGAAAGACTACACTGACATATCCCCTTCTTAATGAACTTAGAGGGGACATGGAGAGTAACGAGGACACACTGAAAAAAAAGCCACTCGAAGTGGGAGGGTAAAAGGAAGAGTAGGGATTAAAAATGGAGAGATTGATAGGGAATTGAGAAGAGAAAGAGAGGAGTATCGAGGGGAAAATTAAGTGGGGGAGGGGAGTTACAGAAAATAAAAATAGGTTACTAAAAAGTGAAGGAAATTATGGGAAAAAAAGAAATTAATGTTAAAAGCAATAAAATACTTTATATTAGTGAATGAAGACAAACATGAACACACAACCTCTCCTCTTCCTCTCTTCTCTCCCACTCCTCACTTATCTTCCCTTCATTCCCTATTTCTCCTCCCTTTCCTCCTTTCTCCCCTCTTATCTTCCTCTCCACTTTTTACCTTTTCCCTCTTATTCTCTCCTCTCATCTCTGTCTCCTCTAATTTCTCTCTCTCTCTCTCTCTCTCTCTCTCTCTCTCTCTCTCTCTCTCTCTCTCTCTCTCTCTCTCTCTTCTCTCTCTTACTCTCCTCAAGAGCCACTAGGGTTGTACATTTTTCCTCTATGTTCTTGTTATTGTTGTGAACACGACATGCCTCCCCTGCCCCACCAAAACCCTCCCACCCAACCTTGCCCCACCCCAAATCCCTGCCTCACCATCACCCTCCTACCCAACCATGCAACACCCCAACATCCCTGCCCCACCCAATCCCTGCAATCCCTGCCCCACTCATCCCTGCTAAACCCTTCCACCCAACCCTGTCCTACCCAAATCCCTGCCCCACCAAACCCTCCTCCCAACCCTGCCCCACCAACACCCTCCCACCCAAACCTGCCCACTCCCCCACCCATCCCTGCCCCACCCAACCCTACCCCACCCCACCCTCCCACCCAACCCTGCAACGCCCAAACCCTGCCCCACCAACACCCTCCCACCCAAACCTGCCCCACCCCCACCCATCCATGAACCACCAAACCCTGCCCCACCCCACCCAACCCTGCTCCACCCACCCTGCCCCACCCCCACCCAACCCTGCTTCACCCAACCCTGCCCAACCCCCACCCTCCCAAACAACCCTGCCCCACCCCTACCCTCCCACCCAACCCTGCTCCACCCCACCTTCTAACCCATCCATGCCCCACCCTCTTCCTCCCACCCATCCCCCAACCCACCTCATTTCTTACGTTCCCTTCCATCCTACAGATCCCTATTCCCACCCCTCCTTCCATCCACTTCCAGCGTCCTTTCCCTCCCACTGACCCCTCTTCCTCCTATACCCCTTTCATTCCACTTACTCCTACACACCACTAGTTAACTTACCCATTCCCTCCAAGTTCGCTCACACCTACTCCCTTCTCCTCACTCTCTCTCTCTCTCCTCCTCTCTTCCTCTTCTCTTCCTCTCCTCTCTACCTCTCTCTTCTCTCTCTCATCTCCTTCCCAATCAACCCTTACCAACCATCTCCCTTCCTCCATCCCACCTTTACGCACATACAGTTCCTTCCATCTCCCCTACCACACACCACCCTTCCTCTAACCCCTACCAACCACTACCCTTCCTCTTACCCCTACCAACCACACCCTTCCTACTAACCACCTCCCTACCCCAACCACCACCCTTCCTCTTACCCCTACCAACCACCACCCTTCCTCTTACCCCAACCAACCACCACCCTTCCTCTTACCCCAACCAACCACCACCCTTCCTCTTACCCCAACCAACCACCACCCTTCCTCTTACCCCAACCAACCACCACCCTTCCTCTTACCCCAACCAACCACCACCCTTCCTCTTACCCACCAACCACCACCCTTCCTCTTACCCCAACCAACCACCACCCTTCTTCTTGACCCAACCAACCACCACTCTTCTTCTTGACCCTACCAACCACCACTCTTCTTCTTGACCCTACCAACCACCACTCTTCTTCTTGACCCTACCAACCACCACTCTTCTTCTTGACCCTACCAACCACCACTCTTCTTCTTGACCCTACCAACCACCACTCTTCTTCTTGACCCTACCAACCACCACTCTTCTTCTTGACCCTACCAACCACCACTCTTCTTCTTCTTGACCCTACCAACCACCACTCTTCTTCTTGACCCTACCAACCACCACTCTTCTTCTTGACCCTACCAACCACCACTTCTTCTTGACCCTACCAACCACCACTTTTCTTGACCCTCCAACCACCACTCTTCTTTGACCCTACCAACCACCACTCTTCTTCTTGACCCTACCAACCACCACTCTCTTCTTGACCCTACCAACCACCACTCTTCTTCTTGACCCTACCAACCACCACTCTTCTTCTTGACCCTACCAACCACCACTCTTCTTCTTGACCCTACCAACCACCACTCTTCTTCTTGACCCTACCAACCACCACTCTTCTTCTTGACCCTACCAACCACCACTCTTCTTCTTGACCCTACCAACCACCACTCTTCTTCTTGACCCTACCAACCACCACTCTTCTTCTTGACCCTACCAACCACCACTCTTCTTCTTGACCCTACCAACCACCACTCTTCTTCTTGACCCTACCAACCACCACTCTTCTTCTTGACCCTACCAACCACCACTCTTCTTCTTGACCCTACCAACCACCATCTTCTTCTTGACCCTACCAACCACCACTCTTCTTCTTGACCCTACCAACCACCACTCTTCTTCTTGACCCTACCAACCACCACTCTTCTTCTTGACCCTACCAACCACCACTTCTTTTGACCCTACCAACCACCACTCTTCTTTTGACCCTACCAACCACCACTCTTCTTCTTGACCCTACCAACCACCACTCTTCTTCTTGACCCTACCAACCACCACTCTTCTTCTTGACCCTACCAACCACCACTCTTCTTCTTGACCCTACCAACCACCACTCTTCTTCTTGACCCTACCAACCACCACTCTTCTTCTTGACCCTACCAACCACCACTCTTCTTCTTGTACCCTACCAACCACCACTCTTCTTCTTGACCCTACCAACCACCACTCTTCTTCTTGACCCTACCAACCACCACTCTTCTTCTTGACCCTACCAACCACCACTCTTCTTCTTGACCCTACCAACCACCACTCTTCTTTTGACCCTACCAACCACCACTCTTTTCTTGACCCTACCAACCACCACTCTTCTTCTTGACCCTACCAACCACCACTCTTCTTCTTGACCCTACCAACCACCACTCTTCTTCTTGACCCTACCAACCACCACTCTTCTTCTTGACCCTACCAACCACCACTCTTCTTCTTGACCTACCAACCACCACTCTTCTTTTCTTGACCCTACCAACCACCACTCTTCTTCTTGACCCTACCAACCACCACTCTTCTTCTTCTTCTTGACCCTACCAACCACCACTCTTCTTCTTGACCCTACCAACCACCACTCTTCTTCTTCTTGACCCTACCAACCACCACTCTTCTTCTTGACCCTACCAACCACCACTCTTCTTCTTCTTCTTGACCCTACCAACCACCACTCTTCTTCTTGACCCTACCAACCACCACTCTTCTTCTTCTTCTTCTTGACCCTACCAACCACCACTCTTCTTCTTGACCCTACCAACCACCACTCTTTCTTCTTGACCCTACCAACCACCACTCTTCTTCTTGACCCTACCAACCACCACTCTTCTTCTTGACCCTACCAACCACCACTCTTCTTCTTGACCCTACCAACCACCACTCTTCTTCTTCTTGACCCTACCAACCACCACTCTTCTTCTTGACCCTACCAACCACCACTCTTCTTCTTGACCCTACCAACCACCACTCTCTTGCCCCTGCCAACCACTACCCTTCTTCTGACCCCTACCAACCACCACCACCCACCACTTACCAAAATAACTGCGAGATTGCAGGCATGTGAATGTATGTGTGTGTGAAGGGAGAGTAACGTAACTTGGGGAGACACACACAAGGAAAGAAACATCAGGTCTGTCATTCTGCGATGTCTCAGGCGGAGATGGAAACACAGGCTCTTTCTACACTGTGTTAATATCTCCACGTGGAGATCACTCAGATGCTTGACTTTTGTACACTGATTTTCAGAGTATTTATGTATGCATTTATGTGTGTGTGTGTGTGTGTGTGTGTGTGTGTGTGTGTTGTGTGTGTGTGTGTGTGTGTGTGTGTGTGTGTGTGTGTACTCATATCTGAGTTTCGGTCAAGGAACTCAGCATACGTTATATAGAATTCATCCTATGAAGTATGTGTATGTATGAATGCATGCATGCATGCATATATTTTTGTATATGTATGTATATATGTATGCATGTATGTACGCATATATGCATGTCTGCATATACGTATGAATGTATGTGTACATATGCATGACTTATACGTAAATTATTTTTAAATGTGTGTAGGCGTCACTAGCTGCTGGTAGTTGGAGTCATGCTCCCGGCCTCCTGACCTCTGCAGTGTTTGGTATATAATAGAAAACCTTAAAAAAATAATCCAACGATTAAGGCACACAAACAGGCCTCCTCCTGCAGCCTCGTCAAGGGCTCTCGATCCAAGGAATCGGAGCTACTCTCCCATTCTCTGACTGAGACCAGATTGCGACCCATAATCCTCCAGGCGCTTGTGCTATCCTCATTTTCCTCTCTTCCTTTTCCTCCTCCATCCTCTCTTTCCCCTTTACCCTCCCTTTTCTTATCTCTTGTTGTTGCCAACACCAATAGCCTGATTGATCAGGCTGTCAACCAGGAGGTCTGGTCAGGGACCTGATCGAGGGGGCGGTGACCCCTAAGCATCATCTACAGGTAAATTCTCCTTTTCTCCCCTTGTATCTTATTTCCTCTCTCACCTTCCTCCGGCTCCTCTCTTCTCCTCCGCTCTCTCGCCTCCCTATTTCCTCCTCCTCTTCATCCTGCTTCCACCAGCAACCTGCTTCTTCCTTCTCACTCCTTCTGACCTCCTTCCTCTCCTCCGCCTCCTCCTTCCATCTACTGCATCCCTCCTCTCCTCTCCTTCCTCCCACTACGCCATACACCAGAAGGAGGAGCTGAGACATGATAAAAAATAAAAAACTTTTTTTTTGGTAGTGCGTCTTTTCCCCTCTGTCGATGTTTACCCGAGCAATAAGCAGCTTCTTCCCCTCGTTTCATTCCCCAAACTCAGTTTTTTTAGTAATTCCCCTCTGACCTGCTACTTGTACTTTTTTTTACTCCCCCCTCCTTTCCTTCCCCTTCTCTTCCTTGTTCGTGATTAAAAACCACACGAATCATTCAATTAGCTGAGGACGAAAACGCATGGTAGTTCCTTTTTAACGTTTTATCGACGACTCTTTTCCTGCCTCCCCCTCTCTCTCTCTCTCTCTCTCTCTCAAGAATCTTCCATCTGAATCTCTGGTGTTTCAATATTGGAGGAAGAACTCTTTGTAAGGACCAAGAATGGGGAGGGAGGGGATAGAGGGAGGCGGGAAGGGGAGGGAGGGGATGGAGGCGGAAGGGGAGGGAGGAGGATAGAGGGAGGCGGGAAGGGGAGAGAGGGGATGGAGGGAGGCGGGAAGGGAGGGAGGTGGTAGGGAGGGAGGGCCTACCGGGATGTTCAATAAATACGTTCTAGTTTCTTCACCATGTTCAGCGAAGGAAGAAGAGAGGGAGGAGGAGAAAGTCGAGACAGTGGAGAGGGGGAAGGGAAGAGAAAGTTATTGAGATGGGGATAAGATCAAGAGAAAGATGACGACCAACAGGTAAAATGGTCAATTAGCAAGAACTCATTTAAAATTAAGTCCTTTCTAAAATTTTATCTTAAACATTTAAAGATATATATTTTTTCATTATTGTTAATATAAAAATTAATGATTTTGTACCAAAAGAACCTTAGGAAGCTTATCTAACCTTATTTTAACAATTTAATTTAGCCTAATCAACTACATATATTTTATAAAAGTTTACAATAATTTTATAACAAACACAATTAAATATATTTTGTTCGTTAGATTCAGAATGATTTTTGCGAAATTATTGCATTTATAAATTTTCGCTTGCCCTATTCGTAAAGAAGTGCGTTGCTATTTAAGCCAAAATAGCAAGTTTTACATATTAGGTACGATATATATATATATATATATCGGTAAGTAGTAGGTTGGAAGACAGCAACCGCCCAGGGAGGTACTACCGTCCTGCCAAGTGAGTGTAAAACGAAAGCCTGTAATTGTTTTACATGATGGTAGGATTGCTGGTGTCTTTTTTCTGTCTCATAAACATGCAAGATTTCAGGTACGTCTTGCTACTTCTACTTACACTTAGGTCACACTACACATTCATGTACAAGCATATATATACACACCCCTCTGGGTTTTCTTCTATTTTCCTACTAGTTCTTGTTCTTATTTCCTCTTATCTCCATGGGAAAGTGGAACAGAATTCTTCCTCCGTAAGCCATGCGTGTCGTAGGAGGCGATTAAAATGCCGGGAGCAAGGGGCTAGTAACCCCTTCTTCTGTGTTTATTACTAAATGTAAAAGGAGAAACTTTCGTTTTTCCTTTTGGGCCACCCTGCCTCGGTGGAAAACGGCTGACGTGTTGAAAGGATATATATATATATATATATATATATATATATATATATATATATATATATATAATATATATATATAATATAATATATATATATATATATATATATATATATATATATATATATATATATATATATATATATGATGGGGTCCACCTCTGGTGTAAATTGTGGGACCCATTGCCTCGGAGAAGTGGATAAAAAGGCTTCAAGGAAGAATATTTAGATTTCTTTCTGAAGCCATTTGAATATTCCACTTTCCCTACCACCCCATCTTTTTTATACAAACTTTATTTCAAGACAAAATATATTGACAAGAATACAATAGGGAGTAACACAACATAGATAACTCAGAGCTACATGTCAAATATTTCGTCCAGCTCCCCGGCATTGGGCCGCGTGCCCAGAACGCTGCAGGCATTTCCCCTCTGGATCGCCACACTGAGTCTCTGAAAGAGGAAGCTGGTCGGCCTGTGGTCCCTGGTTTCTATGATGAGTTTCTCACCCAGCTCTTTGAGAAACTTTAGAGCACACTTGCCCCACGCTCAAAGGGTCTCCGACCGTATTGGGAAGTAGTTATAGCAAGGTGGAAGGCCTTCATATTTGCGAGTCTTCTGGCTCTTCCTGTGGCTGGCAGCTCCACCCCCTTCGGTTACGGAGTATGGCAAGTAGGTGTCTGTCATTGCGGCAGCACAGGTGTAGTCCCAAGAAATCTGCTTACCATCTATCCAGGGTAGCATAGTGGCTCCATTTGGACGCTTTTGACTTCCATCAGACCTCTGCACTTGGGGTTCCCGTTGAGCTGGGCAACGGGCTGTGGCGAGGCTTCTCTTTATGATGTCATTGACCTCCTCATGTCTAGCATACTTCCCTTCTGATGTGTGACACACGAGACCATGAAGTCCGAATTGATCAGCCGTTGCCCTGCCGCAAATACACCTATGTTCGGTGAGTATGGGGGCGGCTAGGCGAAGAGCAACACCAATCCGAATGGCCTGTGGGTCGAGTCGAGTCCCCAGAGAGGAATTGAGAACAGCTTGAAGGAAATCTCCTGAGTGTGATACCTTCACCGCTAGGAGACGAGCTTTGTCCTTTCCTGAAGCGTTGGTGAGCATTGTGTTGGCAATTTTTTCCATGATCGGTTTGTCCCAGTGGGACTGTTTGTGCTCTTTGGGAGGAGCTGGTCTACTGGAGGAGTCTGCCAGGATGTTCCATTCCTCTGCTGCTTCAATGAACCTGGGGTCCTGAGCTCCCACCACACCTCTCAAGAGTTCGGGGACAATCTTCTTGACTAATCCACAGGAGGCCAAACACGATGACAGATTAGGTAAAACTGGTCAATTAGCAAGAACTCATCTAAAATTAAGTCATTTCTAAAATTTTCTCTTATACGTTTAAAGATATATTTTTTTCATTTATGTTAATGTAAGAATTTATACATTATAATTTTGTACCAAGAGAAACTTTGAAAACCTACCTAACCTTATTACAACAAGCGCAATTTAATTTAGCCTAACCCAACTAAATATATTTTAGATACGTTAACATTAATTTAATAATAAACAAACACAATGAAATATATTTTTTTCGTTATGTTCAGAATGATTTTGGAGAAATTATTGCATACACCAATATTCATTTGTCTTATATGGCAAGGTGAGCGTTGCTATTTAAGCAAAAATCGCAAGTTTTACCTAATCGGCACGACATATTATATATATATATATATATATATATATATATATATATATATATATATATATAAACACACCAGACATCTCTCACAAAGGTAGAGTGACCCCTATAAACAAAAAGCACCTTCACTGTCACTCACTCAAATCACTGTCTTTCCAGAAGCGTGGTGACCCCATAGTTTGGATGACCCTCCAGATCGGAATATCTCCACTCCTTCAGATTGCAAGCGCTGTACATATTATCCACCTCCAGGACTCACGTCTGGTTAACCTTTATGCTGCTCTCACTCCAACAGCACGTCAAGTCGTTGAAGCCACTTACCTCTACTCCGATCTTAAGCTCTCATACAAGCCAGTCGGATGTCCAAGACCGTAGCATTCAAAACCTTTACTCCCTCGCTCTAAATTTCCTGGGACTACCCCTACTTTTTCTTCCATCCACCTTAGATATATGTTACATTATAATTTTCCTGTTTTGCTCCACCATCTCTAAATATCCATACCACCTCTTCAATCCCTAGTCAAGCCTCTGAATAATACTTTCGGTGACGCCACACCTTCTAATGTCCAAGCTCTGAATTTCTGCATAATAATCAAACTACCCATGCTCTCCAACATGATATCTTCACTGCCGCCATCCTCTTTCATGCTGCAACGTTTAAAGCCCATGCCTCTCACCCATATTCTCTAGTGCATTGTTCTTTTGCCTTTCTGGATAAGATGCTTTGTCTTCACAGATGCCTCAGTGAACCCTTCTCCATCTTTTTACCCATCTTTCACAGACCCAGCCGCCGAGAATTCCACTCCCAAATATAATGAACACATTTACTTCCTTTATATTCTCTCCCTCCAATCTGAAATCTAGTCTTATGTGGCTTAGATTTTTTTGTGCCTCTCATCACACTTTCTTTTTTTCTAAGTTTACTTTCAGTTTCTTTCTTTTATACGTTCTCCTCAATTTCATCATAAACCTTCAGTAACTTCACTTCAGAATCTCCCAAAAGAGCCAGCCTTGTCATCGACAAAAATCAACTGTAACATCTCCCATTTTGTATCAAATTCGTAATCTTTTAATCCCACACCTCTCTCCAGCACCATTTATGACCTCATATAAAAATATACTTAACTATGATGGAATTTCATCCCCATCTAAGGCCTACTTTAACTGGAAAATAATCCCTCCCTCCTTCTCTCTCTCCCTCTCTCTCTCCCTCTCTCATACACACACACTCACACACACATACCCTGGTCTGTGGCTCACTATTTTTACTGTTTTTATTAACATCTATAAAATAACATACATTGTCAACATATGCTTTCCTATCCACCCTATCATATGCCATTTCCAAATCCATAATAGCAACTTAAAGTTCTTTATCTTTATCTAAATACTGTTCTCTTATATGTTTCAGTTTGAACATTTGATCTACACATTCCTCACCCTTCCTAAAACTTCATAGTTCCTCTGTAAACCTGCTTAAATAAACCTGTTTTTTTATTATTAAATTATTGTAAACTTATCTAAATATATATTTAGTTGGATTCGGCTAAATTAAATTGCGCTTGTTATAATAAAGTTAGGTAAGTTTTCTAAGGTTCTTTTAGTACAAAAATATTATTTTTTACATTAAAATAAATGAAAAAATATCTTTAAATTTTAGAAGGACTTAATTTTAAATGAGTTCTTGCTAATTGACCAATTTTACCTATTCGGCACGACATTATATATATATATATATATATATATATATATATATATATATATATATATATATATATATATATATATAACATATAGATTGATAGATAGGAGGTAGGGAGGGAATATTGTGGAGGAAGAACTCAAAGAAAAAAAAAAAGGGAAGGGGGAAAGACGTGTACAAATATGAGCGATGATATTGTCATGCACGTGCATGTCTTTCATTTTAACATGTGAGCATATGTATTTATAAGCATTAAACTTGCGTCCATACTCGTGTGTATATAAAATGTATGCCTACGCTTAAAGTCTTGCATGTAAACACCTTACCCATGATTAAACAAGTACAGTATACGTATTTGATATTTTTTAATCCACTGAGTTCACGTTCTACGAGATATCATACCTCAGCTCACTTCATAGGCTAAGATATATTCTTTTATCTCAGCTCATTTCATGGCCTTGCCCAATTTCTAGGATATACTGCCCCTTTCCCCAGTATACTACCCTGAACAGTCAACTTATACCTAGGTATTTATTTACTGGTAGATGAAGAGGAGCAAGAGGTATAAATAGACTTGTTCAGTCATCTATACTTGTGCGATTCGTCGGGTGTGTGCCAAAACGTTACCACTGATCATAGCAATGACTGAAGGTAAGGAATATTTGGCAATTTTACTACTTGTAATCATATTTGAGTCGCTATAACACCGTTCAATACAACGTTTAATGGCTCATAGAAATCACCTGAGGATAAAGTACAAAGCCAAAGAGGGCCTTCACCTCTCTCCGGCTGTCTCGATTGTATGGCTTCTTTCAGTGATAAGAGAAGACACAAAGGCTCTTATTTGGAGCCTTTTTAGACGAAGTTTTGCCCACTCAGTGAGTTTTATCAAGCCACAGCATTAAGAGCGCCACCCTCTCCTCATTGATAGTGTGGCTGTTTCAAGGCATCCCATCTTGGTCGGATTAGTCCCAACAGAATAAAACCTATAAACTGAGATTTAATGATTTTTTTGCGGAGTAAAAATTTGTGTAAATATGAGGGTCATGTGGGCTTAAACCCGGGTTAGGTTTATGGCATTCCCAGACATCTACACTTGAAACGTGAAAGGACATGAGCTGGAACAAGAATTTTAACTTATTCCATCGGTCGTGATCGACTCCAGTGAGTCTACAAAATAACGTTTTGATACTTAGTCTCTTCTGTACGATTCCTTTCTCTTTCATTTCCCATCCTTCCTTTCCCCTCTTTCCCTTTTGAACCATGGCTTCTCTTTGAGCATCTTCTCTGCATGTTTGGGTGAGGTTGTATCTTTACCTGTAACCAGAATTAAGCTTCATCAATTCTGGTAGGTCTTCCTGTACAGCAGCATCCTGACATCTTACCGTGTGTGGGGATCTTTATTACTTCTTCAAGGTTTTCTTCTCACTGCTTGACACTTCTTTATTCACGAAACATCTTATTGATATGATCATCCACACTCATGTCATTTACAAAATATATTATTTCACCATGATTGCTTTTCGTACGTTTCCGTAAAATCAAATCAGTCACAAATATTAAGATACCGCAATAAACATTAAAACACTTAAATAAACTGCAAAAAAAAAACACATAACCACAAAAACAATAATGGACAAACGTACATACTTACCATATAGAAACCCAACTAAATTTAACTGACGTTAAAACTAAGCTTGAAAAAAATAAAATCTATTCAATCTTATAAATATTTAAAAAAAAATAGTAGAATCTATAACATGATGTAAAAATAACAAAACCAAAACATACAACAAAGTTGTATGTTTTGGTTTTGTTATTTTAAACTTACCACATTAAACTAAATACAACACAAACCCACAACATACCCCACAAAAAGCACAACATACCAAACAAAATCACAACATTCCCCACAAAATCATAACATACCTCACAAAACAAAAAGTTCCCCACAAAAAAGTACCCCACATAATCACAAAATGCCACATAAAACCACAACATACTCTACGAACTCATATGACAAAAATCCCAAATCCCAAAATTACGACATATGATATGCAATCACAACATTCTACCACAAAAACCACAACATACTCCACAAACCACAAAATACCACTTAAAAACACAACATATCCACAAAACTACAACATACCACGCAAAATCATACCATACAACATAAAATCACAACATACAACACAAAAACACAACATGCCACACAATATCGTAACATGCTACAAAATCACAACATACAAAATCACAACATACCACATCACAACATACCACATCACAACATACCACATCACAACATACCACATCACAACATACCAAATCACAACATACCAAATCACAACATACCAAATCACAACATACCAAATCACAACATACCAAATCACAACATACCAAATCACAACATACCAAATCACAACATACCAAATCACAACATACCAAATCACAACATACCAAATCACAACATACCAAATCACAACATACCAAATCACAACATACCAAATCACAACATACCAAATCACAACATACCAAATCACAACATACCAAATCACAACATACCAAATCACAACATACCAAATCACAACATACCAAATCACAACATACCAAATCACAACATACCAAATCACAACATACCACACTAACCACCGTCTACGTTGTATCTACAATGCTAAATATTTAGCAACAATCAGTATAAACAAAAAAATATTAATACACATTAAAGAATTTTCTGTTGTAAAATTTAACCACTTTTGGTTTATTTGAATTTTAATCAGTTTTTTTTTTATCACCGTAAAAATAATCTGACAGCTGGCGGATATGAGACATATTTTGAACATAATTTTGAAATATGAGAAAATGAAGTTAAAAATCACACACACCCACCAACACACACACACACACACACACACACACACACACACACACACATACATACATACAACAGGCCTAGTGTCTAACTGACATGTGCCTAGGACAAAATGGTAACTAACACACACACACACTAGTTTGGAACCCACATCTAGCCAAGCACGTAAAGAAGCTAGAGAAAGTGCAAAGGTTTGCAACAAGACTAGTCCCGGAGCTAAGGGGTATGTCCTACGAGGAGAGGTTAAGGAAAATCGACCTGACGACACTGGAGGACAGGATAGATAGGGGGGACATGATAACGACATATAAGATACTGAGAGGAATTGACAAGGTGGACAGAGACAGACTGTTCCAGAGATGGGACACAGCAACACGGGGACACAGTTGGAAGTTGAAGACTCAAATGAATCACAGGGATGTTAGGAAGTATTTCTTCAGTCATAGAGTGGTCGGGAAGTGGAATAGCTTGGGAAGCTATGTAGTGGAGGCAGGTTCCATACATAGCTTTAAGGAGAGGTATGATAAAGCTCATGGAGCAGGGAGGGTGACCCAGCAGCGGCCAGTGAAGAGGCGGGGCCAGGAGCTATGACTCGACCCCTGCAACCACAACTAGGTGAGTACACACACACACACACACACACGTGAAGCAGTATCGTTAAATAGTGCACCCGGGATTTAGCGTTCTAGTGGCTGTCCTAAGATATTATTAGCGGTCATCGTAGGTGACTGCATCAGTGAACATACCTACAAGAGTGTAACAACTTCCTAGAGTGTGAATAATGTGATAAGATCAAGAATTTTACAATTTAAATTTGAATGCGGGTGTTGTTACTGGAAGGTGTGTGAGGGAGGGTAGAAGCAGCTGGTCAGGCTGCTGGCCGCAGTGTTGACAAATAAGAAAAAACATAAACAATGGGTCAAGATTGTGACCTTAAATAAAAAAATAAATGTAAATATCTGGTCGATTATGGCAGCAGTGCAGTGATAAGGTCATAAATAAGTAATACAGTAAATAATGAAAGAAAAAAATAGACAAAATCCCCAGCAGTTATGACTACAGTTAATTTAATATCATCAGGTCATGATTATGACCATAATACTAAAGAAAAAAGAGTGAGTGACTACCAGGCTATTAGAAAAAAAATTGAATGCATGATTAAAGCTACGGAGAGAGTTACAAACTGACGGAGTTCACAGAAGCCACCACCAGGAGCCTCCATTGCTGTCCAGACAATACTTGCCTGTGTGGGGCAGCAATTTTTGGTTTGTGTCTAAAGTCTCATTGTGTCTCTCCCTGCTGGCTGTATGCTATAGCATCACTCTCCCCATAACTTTGAGTGCCAAAAGATAGATAGGGGTAGCCCTGAAAATTTGTGTAGCCTTGTGCCCCCCCCCTTCTCAAAGAACGACAAACTCGTAAACGCGAACGCACACACAAACACACGTGTACACCAGTAAATATTATAGTAGTAAATATTAGTATATATTAATAAGGAATAGCGTGAGAAATAATTCTATAATTTTCAAAAGAGTAGCGTAGCCTAGCGTGATACAGTGACCATAGAATCATAGAATACATTAACTGGTAGATCAGGTGTGTCAGGTCAGGCCAGGTAGAGGAGCACTGTAGACTACGTGTTACTCGCAGACCTCACATACCACTCATACACATAACACAATTTCACCACTACTTTTCACACAATAAATCCACACACATATAGTTCACACACACACACACACACACATTAACTGGTAGGTCAGGTGTGTCAGGGGGGCCAGGTAGAGAAGCACTGAGACAACGGGCACCAAACCACATACACACTCATACACCATAACACAATTTCACCACTACTATTCCCCATACATACACAAACAAACAAAACACATACATAAAACACAAACTAA
>WNWK01003669.1:0-90000 GCA_009830355.1 Cherax destructor
GGGGCACCCAGGGGCTCAGGTGGGGCACCCGGAGCTCCAGGTGGGGCACCCAGGGCTCAGGTGGGGCACCCGAGGGCTCAGGTGGGGCACCCAGAGGGGGGGGAAGGGCCCAGGTGGGGCACCCAGAGGGCCCCAGGTGGGGCACCCAGGGCCCCAGGTGGGGCACCCAGAGGGCCCAGGTGGGGCACCCAGGGGCTCAGGTGGGGCACCCAGAGGAGCTCCAGGTGGGGCACCCAGGGGGCTCCAGGTGGTCACCCAGAGGGCTCCAGGTGGGAACAACCAACAGCCCTCCCAGAGACAGAGGGCCTGGGATCTGCAATCAATCTGGGTCCACCAGGACGTTGACACGTCCCCAGGGCAGCTCTTTGCTTTTTGCAATGGCTTTTGGGCTTCCCTGCGAGGGACAGGCACCTTGCAACATCTGTTGTTGGGGCAATGAATACATTCCCTAAAATATTTATTACTCTGTAATTTGTTCATGATTGTAACCATGTTGGACGTGTTTATGATTCATTACCTTTGTAACTGTCATAAGTGTGACCAGCTCTGTTCATTCCCTTTTTTAAACTGTCTGAGTGTGACCACTCTAGTTCATTACCTTTGTAACTTGTCATGAGTGTGAAGCTCTGTTCATTCTTTTGTAACTTGTCATGAGTGTGACCAGCTCTACCCGGAGCTCATTACCTTAGCAATCTTGTCATGATTGTGACCAGCTCTAGTTCAATACCTTTGTAACTTGTCATGAGTGTGACCAGCTCTACCTGGAGCTCATTACCTTTGAAATTTGGTCATAATTGTGACCAAATCTAGTTCATTACCTTTGTAACTTGCTCAGCTATCAACACTTTGGGACCCAGTCCCTAGACCCTTATGTACCTCTGTAATCTTATGACTACCGCCCACAGGATGGGTATGGGGTGACTACCGCCCACAGGATGGGTATGGGGTGTACCGCCCACAGGATGGGTATGGGCTGCATAATAAAGATATTAAACTAACTAACTTCAGTCACAGAATTGTGTCTTTTTATTCTTTCCAATAATAATATTATTCATGCCTATTTTTTATATTTTCTTATAAATAAATCTACGAGAAAGTTTAATAAAAATGAACTACATATTCGTTCTATAAAGTGTGAATACGTTATAAAAATGCGAAGGATTCAAATCTACTTTCTCAAAGTTCCTCTTAAAACATGCAGGAAAATATTGTACAACCATCAAAAAAACGAATTTTCTTTCTCACTTAAGGGAAGCTAATATAAAATTATCTGATTCTCTGGTCAACAACCAAAATGCTTCCCAGACCAGAGTAGCAATTTCCAAATAATTTTAGGTCACTGATAATGAATATCATGGTTAAAATTGCTTGTTTACTCTGGTGGCCTGGTGCTAAAGCTCTGCTTTACCGGCGAGGTCTGCGTTCGATTCCCAGCGGGCAGAAACATTGGGCGTGTTTCTTTACACCTGTTGTCTATGTTCCCCATCAGTGAAATGGGTACCTGGGTGTTAGTCGACTGGTGTGGGTCGCATCCTGGGACACTGACCTAATCTGCCCGAAATGCTCAGCATAACAAGGGACTTTCTATATAGTAGTATGTCACTGATGTCAGCTAGGTCTGTATACCATGTACATGTACTTGTAGTAAATAAAGATATTATTATTATTATTATTATTATTATTATTATTATTATTATTATTATTATTATTATTATTATTATTATTATTATTATTATTATTATTATTATTATTATAGGGTAGAAACATTGGGCGTGTTTCTTTACACCTGTTGTCTATGTTCACCCATCAGTAAAATGGGTACCTGGGTGTTAGTCGTGGTGTGGGTCGCATCCTGGGACACTGACCTAATTTTCCCGAAATGCTCAGCATAACAAGGGGCTTTCTATATAAGTATGTATGTCATTGATGTCACCTAGGCCTGTATACCTTTTACATATACTTGTAGTAAATAAAGATATATTATTATATTATACATCTACGTGTCACAACAGGTTGCAACAGGCTTGTGACAGTGTGTTTCTTACCAACACTCACAGTCTCACTGACCTTCATTATTGTTCCAGCAGTCATACAAGGTGCTTGTGCTCTCCAAGTTTATATTTTGAGGTGAAAGGTTGGTGATTTTCTTAGCCAAACACTTTTTAAACTTATAATAAATATTCACTGAGCAAGCTATTGATATACATGTAAGTAAGTTTATTCAGGTATACACAAATACAGTTACATAGATTATCATACATAGCAGCATATGTGTAGAAAACCTAGGATAACCCAAAAAGTCAGCCAGAGTGACTTATTTCCATTGGGGTCCATTTAATACCTTAATATTAGACACTAGTAGATACTAGTTATTATACTAAAATTAAAAGGAATAAGGTAAAAAGAGTTATTTACATGTACATATATGTTATCTAAAAAAAATAAAAAGCATTCTCCTCCCTTTCTGTCGCTACATTCATTAGGTAACTTTTGGCTCTCTTCTTGAACTGGCTCATTCTATGACTGGCTTTGACATGTGCAGGCAGTCTGTTCCATTCCTTTATTGCTGTACAATAAAAGGTGTTTGAAGCCTGGCCACTGACTGTGGGTACTACAAAGTTGTGCTCTCTCCCCCTAGTACCATGACTGCTTTGGTTCCCAGCCTTGACAAAATTGGCAGCAAGATATTCTGGACACTGTTTGTGAGCAATTTTATAAACTTGATTCAACTTAAGTTGTTTTACTCTGTCTTCAATATTCAGCATATCTAATTGTTGTAATTCATCCTGGCCTACATGTTCTCTTGGTCCCAGGTCCAGGATGAATCTTATCATTTTGTTCTGTGTAATTTGCAGTTTATCTTTCAGTTTTTTTGTCAAGGCAGAGTACCATGAAGAGCAAGCGTAGTCAATATGACATTGTATAAGGGCAAGACATAGGGTCCTGCGAGCCTCAGTAGGTAGACACTGTGCTTGTCTGTAGAGGAACTTCAGTCTGGCATTCTGTTACCTATCAATTCTCCTGACATGACATGCATGGGTCAAAGGGGATTCCCAGATATTTTACTGAGGAAACTGAGGTGATGGATTCCCCATTACATCGGACATTAAAATTATTTACCCTGCTCAGTTTATATTTCGTGCCAAAGAGTATGGCTTCTGTTTTCCCGAGGTGTAACGATAGTTTGTTGTCTACTAACCATTTGCTGCAGGACTCTAGTTCCAGTGTTAATACATTAGCTATAACTTTTGGGTCTTTACCTGATACTAACAGAGCACTGTCATCCGCATACAGTAGGAGTTTGCACTTGATACTGATGGACATGTCATTTACATAACACAGGAATAATAAGGGACCCAGAATGCTACCTTGGGGAACTTCACATGCTATCGGCAGTGGTTCTGATTCTGCTTTGTTGATTTTGACAATTTGTTTCTTATTGCTAAGATAGGACTTAAACCAGTCTGTGGAACCTATGCCGATAGCTTGAAGTTTCTTACATAATATATTGTGGTTGACAGTATCAAAGGCCTTTTGCAAGTCTAAAGTTACCATTCCTATGAGGTTCCCTATAGACATTTCAGTTCTCATGTAATCCATCAGATTAATTAGGGAGGTGTCGGTTGAGTAAGAGCTCCTAAAGCCTGATTGGTAACTATGAAGAATGTTGTTGTCACTAAGATATTTAACTACTTGACAGTATACCGCCCTCTCTAGAATTTTGGATATTACACTGAGTATACTAACAGGCCTATAGTTGCTGACATCAGACCTACTATTTTTCTTGAAGATAGGAGTAACTCTGGCCTCCTTGAACCCCTCTGGCACTGTATTAGTGGTGATGGACAAATTTATTATGTGAGCAATGGGAATTGCCAGTTCAGAGGCTCCATCTTTTAGGAACTTAGACGGAATGTTATTAGGTCCGGTGCTCTTAGTTGGGTTTAACCTGCTTAGTTCTTTTTGCACGAAGTCATGAGATACACTTACTAGTTGACAATTGTTTTGAGTTACCCCTTTATTGATATAGTATGTTTTAAACTTATCAGAGTCTGTGTTAAAGGTATTTGATGCAGCTGGTAGCTTACTTACTAGTGTTGAGGCGACAGTTGTGTAGTATGAATTAAAACAATTTGCCTCTTTAGTTGTATCGTAGCATACCTCGTTATCAACATTTAGTACTATGTTGGATCTATCTACGGGTTTATGGCTATACCCCAACTGTTTTAGTTGTTGCCAGAGCTTTCTAGGGTTATTCTTGTACTCTTCGATTTTTGAGCACTCTGTTCCTCACCCTTTGGAATTCATTTAGCGCTGCAATATCCTGTCTATTTGCCTTAAATCTTTTTATCAACTGGTCTCTGAATTTCATATTATCTAATATCTCAGTAGACATCCAGGGTTCAGTTCTTCGTTTAATCCTAACCTCTTTAACTGGTGCAATATTATCAAGGATGGCAGTGAACATTGTTTTGAATTTTTCCCAGGCATCATCTACGTCCGTGCAACTTGTTATCAATGACCAGTCACAATTGTGTAGCATATTTACCAGTGTTTCTTTATTGTAGTTTCTAGTTGACCTAATTTTTATTGTCCTGTGTAGGCCTATCCACTCCCTAGTGATTTTCCTGGTACAGTAAATGATGAAATGATCACTAAGACCTGTGGTAATGACCCCTGACTGACTAATGTTCTCATGGCGGTTACAAAGTATGTGGTCAATTAGGGTGGCATATTATATTAATTTTATTTTCCTACTTAATGATATAAATACTTCTGCTTAGCTGTCATGCTCTGTATTATAATGATAAATTAATGAATAAATTTTCTGTTTATCTTCTAATTGTTTGTTGTTTTCTTTCAGATGCCTCGTACATGTGTTAATAGTGCAGACAACTCTGCTACATTTGTGGTGAGGTGACCTTATAACTGCTATGGTTAGAAAGGCATATCACCTATATTTTGGATGCAAGATTGATGACCAGGATGAGAACTTTGCTCCACACATATGCTGCAACAATTGTGCTACTAACCTTCGCCAATGGTTGAACAAAAAGAGGAAAGGAATGCCTTTTGCTGTGCCAATGACATGGCGGGAGCCAACAGACCATACCAACAATTGTTATTTCTGCATGGTACCTCCAGTACAAAAGGGCTTGTCAAAGATAAAAAAGGGGTCCATTGAATATCCAAACATTCCTTCAGGTATTCGCCCAGTTCGACATGGAGAAGGACTACCTGTTCCTGATACACCAACTTGGGTATCCTTGCAGTCAGATGAAGAAAGTGGTGAGGAGAAAGAAGAGAAGGATGACACTGCTGGATTACACAGTGACCGAAACTTTGATGAAGTACACTCCTCTAGGTCACATCTCATAACAAAAGGGAACTCCATGATCTTCCCAGGAGAGGGTTTCGGGGGTCAACGCCCCGCGGCTCGGTCTGAGACCAGGCCTCATAGTGGATCCCGGTCTGATCAACCAGACTGTTACTGTTGGTTGATCAGACCCTTACCCACAATGAATCCTGGTCTCAGACCGAGCCGCGGGAGCGACTGCAACTACCCAATAATAAGGCAGAGCTGCTAGGCTCTCGTCTTCAACAGTGGAATCTCCTAGCAACTGAGGCAGAGCTGCTAGGCTTTCGTCTTCAACAGTGGAATCTCCTAGCAACTGAGGCAGAGCTGCTAGGCTCTCATCTTCAACAGTGGAATCTCCTAGCAACTGAGGCAGAGCTGCTAGGCTCTCGTTTTCAACAGTGGAATCTTCTAGCAACTGAGGCAGAGCTGCTAGGCTTTCGTCTTCAACAGTGGAATCTCCTAGCAACTGAGGCAGAGCTGCTAGGCTCTCATCTTCAACAGTGGAATCTCCTAGCAACTGAGGCAGAGCTGCTAGGCTCTCGTCTTCAACAGTGGAATCTCCTAGCAACTGAGGCAGAGCTGCTAGGCTCTCATCTTCAACAGTGGAATCTCCTAGCAACTGAGGCAGAGCTGCTAGGCTCTCGTTTTCAACAGTGGAATCTTCTAGCAACTGAGGCAGAGCTGCTAGGCTCTCGTCTTAAACAGTGGAATCTCCTAGCAACTGAGGCAGAGCTGCTAGGCTCTCATCTTCAACAGTGGAATCTCCTAGCAACTGAGGCAGAGCTGCTAGGCTCTCGTCTTCAACAGTGGAATCTCCTAGCAACTGAGGCAGAGCTGCTAGGCTCTCATCTTCAACAGTGGAATCTCCTAGCAACTGAGGCAGAGCTGCTAGGCTCTCGTCTTCAACAGTGGAAACTCCTAGCAACTGAGGCAGAGCTGCTAGGCTCTCATCTTCAACAGTGGAATCTCCTAGCAACTGAGGCAGAGCTGCTAGGCTCTCGTCTTCAACAGTGGAACTCCTAGCAACTGAGGCAGAGCTGCTAGGCTCTCTCTTCAACAGTGGAATCTCCTAGCAACTGAGGCAGAGCTGCTAGGCTCTCGTCTTCAACAGTGGAATCTCCTAGCAACTGAGGCAGAGCTGCTAGGCTCTCGTCTTCAACAGTGGAATCTCCTAGCAACTGAGGCAGCGCTGCTAGGCTCTCGTCTTCAACAATGGAATCTCCTAGCAACTGAAGTGAAGATTTCAAAATTTCGTGACCGTCAGCAGCAGTTATCTTTATTCTTTATTTACTACAAGTACATGTACATGGTATACAGACATATCTGACATCAATGACATACTACTATATAGAAAGTCCCTTGTTATGCTGAGCATTTCGGGCAGATTAGGTCAGTGTCCTAGGATGCGACTCACACCAGTCGACTAACACCCAGGTACCCATTTTACTGATGGGATTCATAGACAACAGGTGTAAAGAAACACGCCCAATGTTTCTACCCTGGCTGGGAATCGAACCCAGGCCCTCGCCGTGTGAAGCGAGAGCTTTAGCCACCAGACCACCAGAGCCCCTGTTCAACGATTTATTGGTAATGGAAGGTAATTTTGTGACCTGCAACAATATTAATGGTCTGATGGAAGCACTTGACATCGACTACGAACCCAGTCACTGGAGGCTGTTCAAAATTCCCTCATCGAGCGATGCTAAGAGAGGGAGTCATCAATGGTCCTCAGAATCGAGATCTTCTTAAAGATGGTGACTTTGAATCAGACCTTCATGGGGAGGAGAAAGTTGCTTGGGAAGCATTCAAGTTAGTGGCGAAGGGATTTCTCGGAAACAGAATGGAAGGCAACTATGAAGAATTAGTGGAAAACTCAAGTTGTATTAATATTGGTAGAATTACCGACAATATGTTAAGTAAAAGGACACAAATGCAACTAATGAGACATTTTATTGTGGCAACGTTTCGCTCTCCAGGAGCTTTTTCAAGCCGACGGCTTGAAAAAGCTCCTGGAGAGCGAAACGTTGCCACAATAAAATGTCTCATTAGTTGCATTTGTGTCCTTTTACTTAACAAAACTCAAGTTATTATAAGAGGGAGGAAGTTAGGTGACCCTTAACATACACCAACACAAATGGCTGAGACTGAGTTTTCCCTGATTGATAGATATGACGGACTCTGTACTGCCCGTGGTGTCCCTCACAGCCTGAGACGGTGGAACACTTCCTACTGTGGTGCCCACGTTATCACTCTGCACGGACTGTTCTCCGTGCGGCCTTGCACATGTTTGTGGTGCAATCTTTAACCCTACCTCTCCTTCTTAATGGGGAGGGGCTTGATCCTCCAGACCGTCAGGAGATATTGACCTGTAACTGCACATTCTTGCTGGCTTCAGGGCGCATTAGGGACATATAAGACGCAGTTATTAGTCAAACATCCTTCCACTTTGGCCGAGGATCCTTCTCCGAGCGTTGGACGGCAGGGCTCGATGAGGCGTATGCTGTCAGAGGCCCTATAAACCCGCAACAACAACAACTGATGGATAGATTTACCCTTTAAGGTTTTTAGGTAGGTTTAACTGTTATTAACTAATATTAGAATTAATAATATAGCCTTAGACCTTAATATAGGTATAGTATAAAGGAGATAATATCTTATTATTATACTATAAAGGAGATATACTAAGAATAAGGTATAATTAGTTGTTTATATTTACATGTGTGTTAGCTAAAAAAAAAATAATTCTGCAGCCTTTCTGTCGCTACGTTCATTAGGTACCTTTAGGTTCTCTTCTTGAACTGGCTCATGCTATGACTGGCTTTGACATGTGCAGGCAGTCTGTTCCATTCCTTTATTGCTGTACAATAAAAGGTGTTTGAAGCCTGGCCACTGACTGTGGCTACTACAAAGTTGTGCTCTCTCCCCCTAGTACTGTGATTGTTGTGGTTCTCTCCCCCTGGAACTGTGATTGTTGTGGTTCTCTCCCCCTAGTACTGTGATTGTTGTGGTTCTCTCCCCCTAGTACTGTGATTGTTGTGGTTCTCTCCCCCTAGTACTGTGATTCTTGTGGTTCTCTCCCCCTAGTACTGTGATTGTTGTGGTTCTCTCCCCCTAGTACTGTTATTGTTGTGGTTCTCCCCCTAGTACTGTGATTGTTGTGGTTCTTTCCCCCTAGTACTGTGATTGTTGTGGTTCTCCCTCTAGTACTGTGATTGTTGTGGTTCTCTCCCCCTAGTACTGTGATTGATGTGGTTCTCTCCCCCTAGTACTGTGATTTTTGTGGTTATCTCCCCCTAGTACTGTGATTGTTGTGATTCTCTTCCCTAGTACTGTGATTGTTGTGGTTCTTTCCCCCTAGAACTGTGATTGTTGTGGTTCTCCCCCCCTAGTACTGTGATTGTTGTGGTTCTCTCCCCCTAGTACTGTGACTGTTGTGGTTCTCTCCCCCTAGTACTGTGATTGTTGTGGTTCTCTCCCCCTAGTACTATGATTGTTGTGGTTCTCTCCCCCTAGTACTGTGATTGTTGTGGTTCTCTCCCCCTAGTACTGTGATTGTTGTGGTTCTCTCTCCTAGTACTGTGATTGTTGTGGTTCTCTCCCCTAGTACTGTGATTGTTGTGGTTCTCTCCCCCTAGTACTGTGATTGTTGTTGTTCTCTCCCCTTGTACTGTGATTGTTGTGGTTCTCTCCCCCTGGAACTGATTGTTGTGGTTCTCTCCCCCTAGTACTGTGATTGTTGTGGTTCTCTCCCCCTGGAACTGTGATTGTTGTGGTTCTCTCCCCCTAGTACTGTGATTGTTGTGGTTCTCTCCCCCTAGTACTGTGATTGTTGTGGTTCTCTCCGCCTTGAACTGTGATTGTTGTGGTTCTCTCCCCCTAGTACTGTGATTGTTATGGCTCTCTCCCCATAGTACTGTGATTGTTATGGTTCTCTCCCCCTAGTACTGTGATTGTTGTGGTTCTCTCTCCCTAGTACTGTGATTGTTGTGGTTCTCTCCCCATAGTACTGTGATTGTTGTGGTTCTCTCCCCCTAGTACTGTGTTTGTTGTGGTTCTCTCCCCCTAGTACTGTGATTGTTGTGGTTCTCTCCCCCTAGTACTGTGATTCTTGTGGTTCTCTCCCCCTAGTACTGTGATTGTTGTGGTTCTCTCTCCCTAGTACTGTGATTCTTGTGGTTCTCCCCCTAGTACTGTGATTGTTGTGGTTATTTCCCCCTAGTACTGTGATTGTTGTGGTTCTCCCTCTAGTACTGTGATTGTTGTGGTTCTCTCCCCCTAGTACTGTGATTGATGTGGTTCTCTCCCCCTAGTACTGTGATTTTTGTGGTTATCTCCCCCTAGTACTGTGATTGTTGTGGTTCTCTCCCCCTAGTACTGTGATTGTTGTGGTTCTTTCCCCTAGTACTGTGATTGTTGTGGTTCTCTCTCCTAGTACTGTGATTGTTGTGGTTCTCTCATCTAGTACTGTGATTGTTGTGGTTCTTTCCCCCTAGTACTGTGATTGTTGTGGTTCTCCCCCCCTAGTACTGTGATTGTTGTGGTTCTCTCCCCCTAGTACTGTGACTGTTGTGGTTCTCTCCCCCTAGTACTGTGATTGTTGTGGTTCTCTCCCCCTAGTACTATGATTGTTGTGGTTCTCTCCCCCTAGTACTGTGATTGTTGTGGTTCTCTCCCCCTAGTACTATGATTGTTGTGGTTCTCTCCCCCTAGTACTGTGATGGTTGTGGTTCTCTCCCATTAGTACTATGATTGTTGTTTTTCTCTTCCCCTGGTACTGTGATTGTTGTGGTTCTCTCCCCCTAGTACTGTGATTGTTGTGGTTCTCTCTCCCTAGTATTGTGATTGTTGTGGTTCTCTCCCCCTATTACTGTGATTGTTGTGGTTCTCTCCCCCTAGTACTATGATTGTTATGGTTTTCTCCCCCTAGTACTGTGATTGTTGTGGTTCTCTCCCCCTAGTACTATGATTGTTGTGGTTCTCTCCCTCTAGTACTGTGATTGTTGTGGTTCTCTCCCCCTAGTACTGTGATTGTTGTGGTTCTCTCCCCTAGTATTATGATTGTTGTGGTTATCTCCCCCTAGTACTGTGATGGTTGTGGTTTTCTCCCCCTAGTACTATGATTGTTGTGGTTCTCTCCCTCTAGTACTGTGATTGTTGTGGTTCTCTCCCCTAGTACTATGATTGTTGTGGTTCTCTCCCCTTAGTACTGTGATTGTTGTGGTTCTCTCCCCCTAGTACTGTAATTGTTGTGGTTCTCTCCCCCTAGTACTGTGATTGTTGTGGTTCTCTCCCCATAGTGCTGTGATTGTTGTGGTTCTCTCTCTCTAGTGCTGGGATTGTTGTGGTTCTCTCTCCCTATTACTGTGATTGTTGTGGTTCTCTCTCCTAGTACTGTGATTGTTGTGGTTCTCTCCCCTAGTACTGTGATTGCTGTGGTTCTCTCCCCCTAGTACTGTGATTGCTGTGGTTCTCTCCCCCTAGTACTGTGATTGTTGTGGTTCTCTCCCCTAGTACTGTGATTGCTGTGGTTCTCTCCCCCTAGTAGTACTGTGATTGTTGTGGTTCTCTCCCCTAGTACTGTGATTGCTGTGGTTCTCTCCCCCTAGTACTGTGATTGTTGTGGTTCTCTCCCCCTTGTACTGTGATTGCTGTGGTTCTCTTTCCCTAGTACTGTTATTGTTGTGGTTCTCTCCCCCTAGTACTGCGATTGTTGTAGTTCTCTCCCCCTAGTACTGTGTTTGTTGTGGTTCTCTCCCCCAAGTTCTGTGATTGTTGTGGTTCTCTCCCCATAGTGCTGTGATTGTTGTGGTTCTCTCCCCCTAGTGCTGTGATTGTTGTGGTTCTCTCTCCTATTACTGTGATTGTTGTGGTTCTTTCCCACTATTACTGTGATTGTTGTGGTCCTCTCCCCTAGTTCTGTGATTGTTGTGGTTCTCTCCCCCTAGTACTGTGATTGTTGTGGTTCTCTCCCCCTAGTAATGTGATTGCTGTGGTTCTCTCCCCCTAGTACTGTGATTGCTGTGGTTCTCTCCCCATAGTTCTGATTGATGTGGTTCTCTCTCCCTAGTACTGTGATTGCTGTGGTTCTCTCCCCCAAGTACTGTGATTACTGTGGTTCTCTCTCCCTAGTACTGTGATTGCTGTGGTTCTCTCCCCCTAGTACTGTGATTGCTGTGGTTCTCTCCCCCTAGTACTGTGATTGCTGTGGTACCCTCCCCCTAGTACTGTGATTGCTGTGGTTCTCAACCTTGACAAAATTAGCAGCAAGATATTCTGTTCAACTTCCTCCCAGCATACATAAGGGTGATTACCAATAGACCCCTGGCTGTCGTCAAGAAGGCATTGGAAAGACACCTAAAGTCAATACCTGACCAGCCGGGCTGTGGTTCATACGTCACTTTGCGTGCAGCCAGCAGTAACAGCCTGGTTGATCAGGCCCTGATCCACCATGAGGTCTGTTTTCAGACCGGGCCTCGGGGGCGTTGACCCCCGAAACCCTCTCCAGATATACACTGTGAGCAATTTTGTAAACTTGATTTAACTTCAGTTGTTTTACTCTGTCTTCAACATTCAACATATCCAGTTGTTGTAGGTCAGGATTAATTAAAGATCTGGGGTAATTCCGGGATACAAATTCCAAGAAAGTCTAGGATAATATGGGTTAATAACCTTTTATTGTTAATAATCATGAAAAAGTCTTGGATAACTTGGGTTAATAACCCATTATTGTTAACAGTCACGAGAAAGTCATGGATAACACTTGGGTTAATTACCTTTATGGTTAATAATGCCAGAAAAGTCATAGGTTTTCTGATCTGTAATTAACCATCAGCATTAATAATCTCAAGTAAAAGAGTTTTTTTTTTTTTCAACAAGTCAGCCATCTCCCACCGAGGCAGGGTGACCCAAATAGAAAGAAAATCCCCAAAAAGAAAACAATTTCATCATCATTCAACACTTTCACCTCACTCATACATAATCACTGTCTTTGCAGAGGCGCTCAGATACGACAGCTGAGAATAAGTCCCTCCCAACTGTCACTGTCCCAGACCCCTCCTTTAAAGTGCAGGCATTGTGCTTCCCATTTCTAGGACTCAAGTCTAACTAAATCAATTAACTGGTTTCCCTGAATCCCTTCACAAAATATTACCCTGCTCACTCCAACAGCTCGTCATGTCCCAAAAACCGTTCGTCTCCATTCACTCCTATCTAACACGCTCACACATGCTTGCTGGAAGTCCAAGCCCCTTGCCCACAAAACCTCCTTTACCCCCTCCCTCCAACCTTTTCGAGGACAACCCCTACCCCACCTTCCTTCCCCTACAGATTTATACGCTCTCCAAGTCATTCTACTTTGATCCATTCTCTCTAAATGACCAAACCCTCAACAACCCCTCTTCAGCCCTCTGACAAATACTTTTAGAAACTCCACACCTCGTCCTAATTTCCACACTCCGAATTTTCTGAATAATATTTACACCACACATTGCCCTTAGACAGGACATCTCCACTGCCTCCAGCCGCCTCCTCGCTGCAGCATTTGCAACCCATGCTTCACACCCATATAAGAGTGTTGGTACCACTATACTTTCATACATTCCCTTCTTTGCCTCCATGGATAACGTTTTTTGTCTCCACAGATACCTCAACGCACCACTCACCTTTTTTCCTTCATCAGTTCTATGGTTAACCTCATCCTTCATAAACCCATCCGTTGACAAGTCAACTCCCAAATATCTGAAAACATATACTTCTTCCATAATCCCTCTCTCCAATTTGATATCCAATTTTTCTTTATTTAAATCGTTTGATACCCTCATCACCTTACTCTTATCTATGTTCACTTTCAACTTTCTACCTTTACACACCCTCCCAAACTCATCCACTAACCTTTGCAACTTTTCTTCAAATCTCCCATGAGCACAGTATCATCAGCAAAAAGTAACTGTGTCAACTCCCATTTTGCATTTAATTCCTCACAATTTAATCCCACCCCTCTCCCCAACACCCTAGCATTTACTTCTTTTACAACCCCATCTATAAATATATTAAACAACCATGGTGACATTACACATCCCTGTCTAAGACCTACTTTTACTGGGAAGTAATCTCCCTCTCTCCTACACACCCTAACCTGAGCCTCACTATCCTCATAAAAGCTCTTTACAACCTTCAGTAATTTACTACCTATTCCATACACTTGCAACATTTGCCACATTGCTCCCCTATCCACTCTATCATATGCCTTTTCAAAATCCATAAATGCAATGAAAACTTCCCTACCTCTATCTAAATACTATTCACATATATGCTTCACTGTAAACACTTGATCTACATATCCCCTACCCACTCTAAAGCCTCCTTGCTCATCTGCAATCCTACTCTCTGTCTTACCTCTAATTCTTTCAATAATAACCCTACCATACACTTTACCTGGTATACTCAGTAAACTTATTTCCCTATAATTCTTACAATCTCTTTTATCCCCTTCCCTTTATATAAAGGAACTATTCATGTTCTCTGCCAATCCCTAGGTACCTTCTCCTCTTTCATACATTTATTAAACAAAAATACCAACCACTCCAACACTATATCCCCCCCTGCTTTTAACATTTCTGTCATGATCCCATCAGTTCCAGCTGCTTTACCCCCTTTCATTCTACGTCGATAAAAGCTATAAAGGCTATAGCGCCAGCCAGCGATAAAGTGTAGCACTAACAGTGTAGCAAGTAAGTAAGCGATTAAGCGATATAAAAATGACGACACGAAACTTAACTCCTCCATTGTTGTTTGAGGAGTATAAGGGCACTGAGTCCACAGCCGCCCTCTGCCACCATCTCCTCCAAGATAAGTGTAAATATTTCTTATTTATAAAGTGTAAATATTTCTTATTTATAAATTAAAGTGTAATTATTTCTTATTTATAAATTAAAGTGTAAATATTTCCTATTTATAAATTAAAGTGTAAATATTTCTTATTTATAAATTAAAGTGTAAATATTTCTTATTTATAAATTAAAGTGTAAATATTTCTTATATATATAAATTAAAGTGTAAATATTTCTTATTTATAAATTACATACATTGTGTCAGTGTGAATATTGGTGGTGGCTTTGCTGCCTCCACCACCAGCACCACTATATGTACGGCTTATGGTCAGTGGCCCTTATAAACCCAACAACAATACGTAACTCTTATCAGCAGTCCTCACATTCGTAATGACATTTTATTCTTTCTAGAGTATATATCATCTTTCTATGTTATTAATATTGTTTATTATGTCATATTAGATGAATTGTGATAGATAAATAAGCTGTAGAGCTGATATTAGTGTCAAATTGAAGGATTTTGTCCTCCCTCCAAACAAACTCGCCTCCCTCTCTCCTCTCCATCTTCCATACACCAACAAGAATCGCCAATAAAGGTAAGTGTGATGTTAAATGTTCATTTATACATGTTATTAGTGCTTTATATATATTTGTCATTCTTTTCTGTATGTAAATCTATATTTAATCTCTAAAAAAATATTTTTTGTTAATACTCCTGGGTGTCTGAAACGAATTAATTGAATTTACATTATTTCTTATGGGGAAAATAGTTTCAGTTTTCGATGATTTCAGTTTTAGTTGTTCCCTCTGGAATGGATTAAACACGAAAACCAAGGGTCCACTGTACTATGGGGTACACAATCAAGTTCAAATTTGTAAAAATATGTAGTCTTGGAGACTTTAAAAGCTAGTGTACTGAGTGGCTGTAAGGAGATTGAGATTCATGACCCAAGTTCTCATACGGCATACAATATTATTTTTTTTTTTACTCGGAGAGCCTGTCGTAACTCCCAGTTGTCGGTAAATGAGTATGTCAGTAAGTGAGGAGAGGCTGTATCAGTATTTCCAGGGCAACCACTGCAAAAATTTCCAATAACAAGAATTCCCAATCATCCTAATACATCTATCACCACTGCAAATATCACTTCTTGCTCTTTACCACTCTCTCATCTACCCTTATCTCACCTATGGTTGTGCATGGGGTTCAACCACAGCAAATCACCTTAAACCTTTAATAATCCAACAAAAAGCTGCTGTGAGATTGATTACAAACTCCTGCTCCAGGCAACACACCCCACCGCTATTTAAGAGCTTGAACCCACTTAACATACAAAATACTCACTCATATTACTGTGCCTACTACATACACAGATCATTATTCTCCAACATTAATCCTCCTCTCAAACTTCTACTTGAGAACTACAACAGAACGCACCTGCTTAACACAAGACACAAAACACTCTTTGATATCCCTCGTGTCCATCTCTCCCTATGCAAAAATACTATGCATATAAAGGGCCCTATGATTTGGAATTCATTGTCTGAACATACAAAAGGGCCCCTGCCTGCACACAGTTCAAGGCTCTGCTCAGAAATCACCTCATCTCCCAAAACTAACCACACCAACACTATACAGCCTCTCCTCACTTGATGATGGAGTTCCGTTCCTGAGACCACGTCGTTAAATGAATTCATCGCTAAGTGAGGAGAGGCTGTATATTATCGCCACCATGAACTCAAAAATTTCCAAATATTATAAGATTATTTCAAAACTAAAATGGTCTCAATCTCATTATGTAAAATGTGCCAAAATGGAATACTGTAACTTGTTAATCAATTACTTGTCAATTCAGTTATTGCTAAACCACTACTACCTCTATTGAAATATAAAAGACAATGTTCAATTTGAACCAACTATGATATATATATACCTAGTATTAAGTAGTCTGTTAAGCAAACCATACCATGGGTGGGGTTAGAACCCGCGATCAGAGAGTCTCAAAACTCTAGACCATTAAATGTCAGCAACCAAACCTTTAAGAAATACTTATGACATTTAAAGCACTCCAGATCGATTATAATAATTCTTATTCTTACTATTATAAATTATTATTGTAAATTACAGTGGACCATTCAAAATCGTCTCCCTTGAAGATCGGCAAATTTGAAAATCGGCAACTTTTTTCGGCAAAATATTGCCTTGATTTTCGTCCTTTACCTTAAAAATCGGTGGTCGTATGGTGTATCACTCTGAAAATCCCAGAGTGTTCAAGAAATACAGTGTCGCCAAGGCTAATTTGTGTGTGATGTGGAAGGCTAACAGTAAGGCATGGGTCACGAGGGAAATTTTCCTTGATTGGTTCAATGAAGTGTTTGGCCCAAGTGTGAAGAAATACCTCAAGTGCCTTCTGGTATTGGACAATGCTCCTTCTCATCCTTGAGACTTGGAAGAGCAAATGGTGAAGGATTTTAAGTTCATCAGAGTGAAGTTCTTGCCCCCTAATACCACTCCTCTCCTCCAGCCCATGGACCAGCAGATCATTTCCAACTTCAAAAAACTCTACACCAAAGCAATGTTTCAAAGGTGCTTTGACATAACCTCAGACTCTGAATTGACCCTAAGAGAGTTCTGGAAAGATCACTTCAATATCCTCCATTGCCTTATAGGTAAGGCTTGGTAGGAAGTGACTCCCAGGAAGATGAACTCTGCTTGGAGAAAATTGTGGCCAGATTGTGTCCTCGCCAAATATTTTGAAGGGTTAGAGGCTGACCCTGACAACCCTATGCCAGTTGTGGAAACTATTGTGGCATTTGTGACGTCCAGGGGGTTGGAGGTTAGTGGTGAGGATGTGGAAGAGTTGGTGGAGAACCACAATGAAGAATTAACCACTGAAGAGTGGCTCAGGAAATTGCTTCAGAGGAGGAAGAGGAAGGGAGAAGGAAGAAGTTGCTTTCTTCAGAGAAGATTTGTGCAATGTGGACTAGGATGGAAAGATTTGTAGAGGAGCATCACCCTGACAAAGCTGTTGCAGGCCGTGTATGCGACATGTTCAATGACAATGTCTTGTCTAATTTTAGGGACATTTTAAAGAAACGCCAGAAACAGACCTTTCTGGACAGTTATTTTGTGAGACAGGGGTCCAGTGACTCTCAACCTGGTCCTAGTGGCATTAAAAAACAAAGAATGGAAGTAACCCCGGAAAAGGACTTGGTACCTGAAGTCTTAATGGAAGGGGATTCCCTTTCCTAACACTAGCAACTCCTCCCTCTCCCCTCCTTCCGTCTTCCACACATCAACAACTCTTCAATAAAGTTAAGTGTCAAGTTATTACTGTTTTATACTTCATGTCTCTTTGTTTTCTGTATGTAAATCTATAAGCTAAAAAAATATTTTTTTGAATACTTTTGGGTGTCTGGAACGGATTAATTTGATTTACATTATTTGTTATGGGGAAAATGGTTTTGAAAATCATCAATTTTAAATTTCGGCAGACTCTCTGGAACGGATTATGGACGATTATCAAGGGTCCACTGTATTATAAATTATAATAATAATAATAATAAATGCTATTTTTGCATTTTTTCTTATGACAAGAGGGATCTAGGCATGTTTCCCCTGATGTAAACAATGTATCTATTGGTCTTATCCCAGAGTGGCAGCCTCCACCTCTACCCCACTCACATAATATGGCATATATTATTCATTCCAGCATCTTTATTACAGTTCTAGGGTATTTATCGTGTTTCTTATATAAATTTGGAATAAATATAATAGATACATAACTTTTATTATACAATGCAATACAATACAGTGGACCCTCGGTTTTCGTGCACCTCCAAACTCGAACAATTATGTAAGTGTATTTTCGTAAGTGCTTTTGTAAGTGTACTTTTGGGGGGTCTAAAATGACTAATCTAATTTACATATATTCTTATGGGAACAATTTCTTTTGGTAACGGCACTCAAACAGCATTCTGGAAAGAATTTTCAACGAAAACCGAGGGTCCACTGTACAATTTTATTTCTTTGCTCGTGTACATAGGTTTACATTACAATCATAAATTGAAGTGCAAGGAGAGCCTCTGGCATGCCTTGACATTAGGGGCAGCTTAATCTAATGGCTTATAGACTATGAACATAATATTAGAGTAATTGAGTGAGATTGTATTGGTAGATTGTTCAACTTATGATATGATGATAATACATTGTTCATTACAAAATGATGATAGACATTGAAACAAATGTTTAGTAGGATGGAACAAAATAGTAAAAATTTAATATCTTAATGAAAATAACATTGAGCATTTTGGGAGTAATTTACAGTTTGAGTATTTGGTATAGGGTGATTAGGTGGTAATATAATAGTAAAAATTGAAATTATTTTATAGGAAAATAACTTTGAGCATATTAGAAAGCAATTTAAAGTATGAGTACATATTTAGTTTTGGGTGAGTAGGTGGTTTTTGAGTAGAGTTCTAAATTGATTTTCAGACAAGGTCATTTTAGCATTTCCTGGTAATGAGTTCCAGATTCTAAGATTACTAATATTAGCGTAATTACACAACATTTTATTAGCGCCACGCCTTACATCCAACACCCATGACGACTCACCAGAAACTGAATGCTACTGCTCGCCTCTCTCTCGCTCATTTAGCACCTCCCACTTCGTAACGATGTTAGATGGTGAATTTAATGTATTTTTCTGTAAGCTTAACTCGTTGTATGTGTATTTTACTTTTTTATTGTTTTCTGTAATACATATACGGTGGACCCCTGAGTTACGAGCACCCCGGAAATCGTACAATTATGTAAGTACAGTGGACCCCCGAGTAACGTAAAAACTTCACTCCAGAAGCCTGCTCAAGTGTCATTACCGAACGAATTTACTCCCTTAAGGAATAATGTCACGTAGGTTAGTCTATTTCAGACCCCCAAAAATACACTTCCACAAGCACTTACAATATTATACATACATAATTGTACGATTTCCGGGGTGTTTGTTACTCGGGGGTCCACTGTATAATATTGTAAGTGCTTTTGTAAATGTATTTTTGGGGGTCTGAAATGGACTAACCTACTTGACATTATTTCTTAAGGGAGTAAATTCGTTTGGTAATGGCACTTGAGCAGGCTTCTGGAATGAATTTTGCTCGTTATTCGGGGGTCCACTGTATAAGAGTTATGCAAATTAAAATAAAGTTATCAAGTTGGAGTTTCATTTTAATTTTTTTTCTAATATGTATATGTATTTAATTCAGCATTTGGCATCATTACAAAGTGGGCAGAGCTACAGCAGAGGGAGAAGCAGCAGTGTCTCAATAACTCATGACACTTCATCCTACTATAAAATATTGTATAATTATACTATTACTATCAATAAATATTACCTACTTATCATATTTATTCCAGAATAATATTTTGTATAACATAAATAATGTAGAAGCATGATAAAAACTGAAGGGTGGAGGGCGGAGAAGGATAAAAAAAAAAGTGACCGAGAAAACGTTACGCGCCTGAAGGGTAACAATAGAAGATCATTCTTACCCTATGCAAAGACTGAAAAAAGTGCGATTTAAAAAAAAAAAATCCCAAGTAATCAGCTATGCAGGTGTTTCCTGGAATATCTTGGAAGTAAGTCATTGACCTATTTCATGCTGTATTACCATTAATAATAAACAGATTGAAAGGAATTTCCCAGTAAACATAAAACTGAATGTTTTAATTTTGGGTGGTGACACTTTCAAAGTGTCAGTAAGGTGTGATTCCTCGATTAGCGACGAAATCGTTTACCGACGAGGTCTTAGGCCCCTATCTCCGTCGTTAAGTGAGGAGAGGCTGTTACTGAACGAATTTGTTCACATAAGGAATAATGTAAATTAGATTAGTCCATTTCAGACCCCCAAAAATACACTTACAAAAGCACTTACAATAATACACTTACATAATTGTTCGAGTTGGGAGCAGTACAAAACTCGGGGTACCACTGTACATTCACAACATCCTTCCACTCTGCCTCTGACTGACATCTTTCACTGCCTTGACTTCTTATTCTCATTGACATCTTTCACTGCCTTGGCTTCTTATTCTCATTGACTGACATCTTTCACTGCCTTGACTTCTTATTCTCATTGACTGACATCTTTCACTGCCTTGACTTTTTATTCTCATTGACTGACATCTTTCATTGCCTTGGTTTCTTATTCTCATTGACTGACATCTTTCACTGCCTTGACTTCTTATTCTCATTGACTGACGTCTTTCACTGCCTTGACTTCTTATTCTCATTGATTGACATCTTTCACTGCCTTGACTTCTTATTCTCATTGACTGACATCTTTCACTGCCTTGACTTCTTATTCTCATTGACTGACATCTTTCACTGCCTTGACTTCTTATTCTCATTGACTGACATCTTTCACTGCCTTGACTTCTTATTCTCATTGACTAACATCTTTCACTGCCTTGGTTTCTTATTCTCATTGACTGACATCTTTCACTGCCTTGACTTCTTATTATTATTGACTGACATCTTTCACTGCCTTGGTTTCTTATTCTCATTGACTGACATCTTTCACTGCCTTGACTTCTTATTCTCATTGACTAACATCTTTCACTGCCTTGGTTTCTTATTCTCATTGACTGACATCTTTCACTGCCTTGACTTCTTATTATTATTGACTGACATCTTTCACTGCCTTGGTTTCTTATTTTCATTGACTGACATCTTTCACTGCCTTGTCTTCTTATTCTCATTGACTGACATCTTTCACTGCCTTCTTATTCTCATTGACTGACATCTTTCACTGCCTTGACTTCTTTTTCTCATTGACTGACAGCTTTCAGTGCCTTGACTTCTTATTCTCATAGGCTGACATCTTTCACTGCCTTGGCTTCTTATTCTCATTGACTGACATCTTTCACTACCTTGACTTCTTATTCTCATTGACTGACATCTTTCACTGCCTTGGTTTCTTATTCTCATTTACTGACATCTTTTACTGCCTTGGTTTCTTATTCTCATTGACTGACATCTTTCACTGCCTTGACTTCTTATTCTCATTGACTGACACCTTTCACTGTCTTGACTTCTTATTTTCATTGACTGACATCTTTCACTGCCTTGACTTTTTATTCTCATTGACTGACATCTTTCACTGCCTTGACTTCTTATTCTCATTGACTGACATCTTTCACTGCCTTGGTTTCTTATTCTCATTGACTGACATCTTTCACTGCCTTGACTTCTTATTCTCATTGACTGACACCTTTCACTGCCTTGACTTATTCTCATTGACTGACATCTTTCACTGCCTTGGCTTCTTATTCTCGTCAACTTCTTTTATCCTCAATAACTTCCGTCTTTTAATTACATACACTCCCAAACTCCTCCACCATCCTCAGCAACTTCTTTTTGGAATCTGGCCTATGTGAATATTATGCACTTGGTATCTGCAGGCATGGAATATCTGGGAAAACAGATGGGACATGCAATTATGACCACCCAAGAAAATGCCGTGCCCATATGACAACAGGAAAATGCAATCTCCTGTCCTGTAAGCTGAAATGTGCCACTCGTCAGTTCAGGAAAGATAGTGCTATAACTTATATTGCCAGGCACACCACCTAAAGAGTACAAGATGACACAGAACATCCAGACCATGGCAAAACCTGGGTAGCCACAGCCACTCCGGAGAGAGTGGTGACCAAAGTGACTTGCACAATTATAGACGAATCTCAAATTTACCACTGCTTTCTAAAATCTTCGAAAAATTAATTCATAAACAGATCTATTCCTTCCTCGTTTCACACAATGTACTAAACCCCTGTCAATTTGGATTCAGGACTAACAAGAGCACAAACGATGCTATAACACACATGTTAGAGTTAATATACACCGCACTTGAGAAGAAAGAAGTTCCGCTGGGAATCTTTATAGACCTACGCAAAGCATTTGATACAGTCGACCATGATTTATTGCTCACAAAATTAGTGCACTATGGTATTAGGGGGCACCCCCTCAATTACCTAAAGTCGTACCTTAGCAACAGAAGCCAGTATGTGTACACAAATGGAGTGAACTCTTCTACACGACAAATTACAGTCGGTGTCCCTCAAGGTAGTGTCCTGGGGCCACTCTTATTTCTCATTTACATAAACGACCTACCGAATGCATCACAACTACTCAAACCCATTTTATTTGCAGATGACACAACATATGTCTTCTCTCACCCAAATCCAGTCATACTAGCCAACACAGTTAATGCCGAATTACAGAAAATAACAACATGGATGACGACAAATAAACTTACTCTCAATACTGACAAGACCTACTTCATACAGTTTGGAAACAAAACTACAAATGTTCCACTTAACATAACACTAAATGGTGCACCCATCACAAGACTCAAAGAGGGAAAATTCCTAGGAATCCACCTTGACAGTAGTCTTAAATTCCAAACTCATATATGTACAACAAATTTCCAAGAAAATCTCAAAGACAGTAGGTATATTATCTAAGATACGCTATCATGTGCCACAACCAGCTCTCATTGCACTATATCATTCTCTTATCTACCCTTATCTCACCTATGGAATCAGTGCATGGGGCTCAACAACATTAAATCACCTTAGACCACTCATAACCCAGCAAAAGGCTGCAGTCAGGATGATAACAAATTCCCACTCTAGACAACATACTCCACCTATATTCAGAACATTAAAACTATTATTTTATTTTTATTAACACATCGGCCGATTCCCACCAAGGCAGGGTGGCCCGAAAAAGAAAAACTTTCATCATCGTTCACTCCATCACTGTCTTGCCAGAAGGGTGCTTTACACTACAGTTATAAAACTGCAACATTAACACCCCTCCTTCAGAGTGCCGGCACTGTACTTCCCATCTCCAGAACTCAAGTCCGGCCTGCCGGTTTCCCTGAATCCCTTCATAAATGTTACTTTGCTCACACTCCAACAGCACGTCAAGTATTAAAAACCATATGCCTCCATTCACTCCTATCAAATACGCTCACACATGCTTGCTGGAAGTCCAAGCCCCTCGCACACAAAACTTCCTCTACCCCCTCCCTCCAACCTTTCCTAGGCCGACCCCTACCCCGCCTTCCCTCCACTACAGATTTATACACTCTCGAAGTCACTCTGTCTCGTTCCATTCTCTCTACATGTCCAAACCACCTCAACAACCCCTCCTCAGCTCTCTGGACAATCGTTTTGGTAATCCCGCACCTCCTCCTAATTTCCAAACTCCGAATTCTCTGCATTATATTCACACCACACATTGACCTCAGACATGACATCTCCACTGCCTCCAGCCTTCTCCTCGTTGCAACATTCATCACCCATGCTTCACACCCATATAAGAGCGTTGGTATAACTATACTCTCATACATTCCCTCTTTACTTCCATGGACAAGGTTCTTTGTCTCCACAGACTCCAAGTGCTCCACTCACCCTTTTCCCTCATCAATTCTATGATTCACCTCATCCTTCATAGACCCATCCGCCGACATGTCCACTCCCAAATATCTGAATACATTCACCTCCTCCATACTCTCTCCCTCCAATCTGATATCCAATCTTTCATCACCTATTCTTTTTGTTATCCTCATCACCTTACTCTTTCCTATATTCACTTTCAATTTTCTTTTTTTACACACCCTACCAAATTCATCCACCAACCTCTGCAGCTTCTCTTCAGAATCTCCCAAAAGCACAGTGTCATCAGCAAAAGCAACTGTGACAACTCCCACTTTGTATTTGCTTCTTTATCTTTTAGCCCAACACCTCTTGCCAAGACCCTCGCATTCACTTCTCTTACAACCCCATCTATAAATATATTGAACAACCACGGTGACATCACACATCCTTGTCTAAGGCCCACTTTACTGGGAAATAGTCCCCCTTCCCTCCTACACACTCTAACCTGAGCCTCACTATCCTCATAAAAACTCTTCACTGCTTTCAGTAACCTTCCTCCTATTCCATACACCTGCAACATCTGCCACATTGCCCCCTATCTACCCTATCATACGCCTTTTCCAAATCCATAAATGCCACAAAAACATCTTTACCCTTATCCAAATACTGTTCACCTATATGTTTCACTGTAAACACTTGGTCTACACACCCCCTACCTTTCCTAAAGCCCCTTGTTCATCTGCTATCCTGTTTTCTGTTTTACTCTTAATTCTTTCAATAATAACTCTACCATACACTTTACCAGGTACACTCAACAGACTTATGCCCCTATAATTTTTGCACTCTCTTTTGTCCCCTTTGCCTTTATACAAAGGAACAATACACGCTCTCTGCCAATCCTTAGGTACCTTACCCTCTTCCATACATTTATTAAATAATAGCACCAACCACTCCAAAATTATATCCCCACCTGCTTTTAACATTTCTATCTTTATCCCATCAATCCCAGCTGCCTTACCCCTTTCATTCTACCCACTGCCTCACGAACTTTCCCTACACCCACAACTGGCTCTTCCACACTCCTACAAGATGTTATTCCTCCTTGCCCTACACACGAAATCACAGCTTCCCTGTCTTCATCAACATTTAACAAATCCTCAAAATATTCTCTCCATCTTCCCGATACCTCTAACTCTCCATTTAATAACTCTCCTCTCCTATTTTTAACTGTCAAATCCATTTGTTCTCTAGGCTTCCTCAACTTATTAATCTCATTCCAAAACTTTTTCTTATTTTCAACAAAATTTGCTGATAACATCTCACCCACTCTCTCATCTGCTCTCTTTTTACATTGCTTCACCACTCTTTTAACCTCTCTTTTTCTCTCCATATACTCTTCCCTCCTTGCATCACTTCTACTTTGTAAAAACCTCTCATATGCTAACTTTTTCTCCCTTACTACTCTCTTTACATCATCATTCCACCAATCGCTCCTCTTCCCTCCAGCACCCACTCGCCTGTAACCACAAACTTCTGCTGAACACTTTAACACTACATTTTTAAATCTACCCCATACATTTTCGACCCCATTGCCTACACTCTCACTAGCCCATCTATCCTCCAATAGTTGTTTATATCTTACCCTAACTGCCTCCTCTTTTAGTTTATAAACCTTCACCTCTCTTTACTTACTGATTCTATTTTCCTTGTATCCCATCTACCTTTTACTCCCACTGTAGCTATAACTAAAAAGTGATCTGATATATCTGTAGCCCCTCTATAAACATGTACATCCTGAAGTCTACTCAACAGTCTTTTATCTACCAATACATAGTCCAACAAACTACTGTCATTACGCCCTACATCATATCTTGTATACTTATTTATCCTCTTTTTCTTAAAATATGTATTACCTATAACTAAACCCCTTTCTATACAAAGTTCAATCAAAGGGCTCCCATTATCATTTACACCTGGTACCCCAAACTTACCTACTACACCCTCTTGCATGTTTCTCCCACTTTAGCATTTAGGTCCCCTACCACAATTACTCTCTCATTTGGTTCAAAAGTTCCTATACATTCGCTTAACATCTCCCAAAATCTCTCTCCTCTACACTCCTCTCTTCTCCAGGTGCATACACGCTTATTATGACCCACTTTTCGCATCCGACCCTTATTTTAATCCACATAATCCTTGAATTTACACATTTATATTCCCTCTTTTCCTTCCATAACTGATCCTTCAACATTATTGCTACCCCTTCCTTAGCTCTAACTCTCTCAGATACTCCTGACTTAATCCCATTTATTTCTCCCCACTGAAACTCGCCTACCCCCTTCAGCTTTGTTTCGCTTAGGGCCAGGACATCCAACTTCTTTTCATTCATAACATCGGCAATCATCTCTTTCTTATCATCCGCACTACATCCACGCACATTCAGACACCCCAATTTTATAAAGTTTTTCTTCTTCTCGTTTTTAGTAGATTTGTACAGGAGAAGGGGTTACTAGCCCATTGCTCCCGGCATCTTAGTCGCCTCATACGACACGCATGGCTTACGGAGGAAAGATTCTTTTCCACTTCCCCATGGACAATAGAGAAAATAAAAGAACAAGAGCTATTAAGAAAAGAAGAAAAACCTAGATGTGTGTATGTATATATATATGCATGTGTATGCCAGTGTAGTGTGACCTAAAGTGTAAGTAGAAGTAGCTAGATATACCTGTTATCCAGCGTGTTTATGAGACAGAAAAAGACACCAGCAATCCTACCATCATGTAAAACAGTTTCAGGTTTCTGTTTCACAGTCACCTGGCAGGATGGTAGTACCTCCCTGGGTGGTTGCTGTCTACCAACCTACTACCTACACTACTCACCGTAAAAAATATTCACACCTATTCATGTGCCATCTACATACATAAAACTCTACATGCTAATATCAACCCTCCGCTCAAAATTCTCCTCAACAACTTTAATAGGTCCCACGACCATGACACAAGACACAGATCACTATTTGACATACCCCGAGTCCATTCTAACCAATTTAAAAATTCTATGCACATAAAGGGCCCCAGAATCTGGAATTCATTACCAGTAAATATTAAGTTAACCTTGTCCGAAAATCAATTCAAGACTCTTCTCAAAAATCACCTACTCACACTATACTAAATACTCATACTGTACCAAACTTTCAAACCCAATGTTATTTTACTTAAGATAATCTCAATTTATATGTCATCCTCCTTAACACTTGTTCAATATCATATCATCATATTGTTCATTTAAATATTATAGTATCATCATTTTGTTAAATAGAAATAAAATATATAACTAGAAGAAACTCAACAAATTTTCTAGTATTGTTATTATACTAGTATAGCATCAACATACTGTAACTTGAATTAAAATATACAACTGGACTAAACTCAACCAATTTCTCTTGTATTGTCTTTTTATTGTATGTATAATCAGATTGAAATTTTAAATAATACAGAACTAGAATAAACTCAATCAATTTCTCTAGCATTAAGTCTTTAGTGAATAAGTCTTTAGAATAAGCTGCCCCTAATGCCATGGCATGCCAGTGGCTCTCCTTGCATTACAGTTTTATAATTGTAACTACCAATAACAATGTACACTTGTAACATGCATTGAAATAAAAATATTATTATTATTATTATATTATTATTATTATAGAGGTTTTTTAGTGCCAGGAAGGAAAAAAAGTTGGCAGGAAATGACAGAAATCGTACATCAACTGCAATCATTTCTGGAGTGGAACCACAGTCAATGGCCTCCACTCCAAAACAACAGATATTAGTGCGAGGAAAAAAAGACCCCCCCATACCACCAACCCAACGACATTCATCTTTGCAAATATACAGGGTCTAAAGCCAGCAACAAACAACAAGATACCTTACATCCGTGGACTGCTTACAGAGTCAAATGCTATGTTTGCGGCTTTCACAGAGACCCACATAAGAGATCACTTGGACATTGAAATATGGATCCCGGGCTACAACCTATACAGATGTGACAGAGTGAACAGGCAAAAGGGAAGGGGGTAGGTTGGCCTGTATATCACAGAGTCACTTATATGTTCAGAACTACTAAATGCCTCTAATGATGTAGTTGAAGTATTAGAGTAAAGATCGAGAACCAAAACCTGGTCATCGTGGTTGTATACAAGCCTCCGGATGCAACGTCCCAACAATTCCAGGAACAGCTTCTGAAAATTGACCACTGTCTGGAAAATCTTCCAGCTCCTGCCCCCAACATCTTGCTCCTGGGGGATTTTTTCAACCTAAGGCACCGGTGGCCCGGTGGTCTGGTGACCAGAGCTCTCGCTTCACACACGGTGGGCCCGGGTTGGATTCTCAGCGGGTAGAAACATTTTGACGTGTTTCCTTACACCTGTTGTCATGTTCACCTAGCAGCAAATAGGTACCTTAATTGTTAGTCGACTGGTGTGGGTCGCATCCTGGGGGACAAGATTAAGGACCCCAATGGAAATAAGACAGACAGTCCTCGATGACGCACTGACTTTCTTGGGTTATCCTGGGTGGCTAACCTTCCGGGGTTAAAAATCTGAAGAAATCTTATCTTATCTTATCTTAAAATGGAGGAATATTGCAAACAATGTGGTAGCAGAGATAAAACCAGGAGGCAGCTCAGATGAAAACTCACACACACATAAACTTTTAACCCTTTCGGGGTTATGGTCGTACAAGTACGTTTTACGCACTGTAGTTATTGACGTACTAGTACGCCTAAATTCTAGCGCCCTCAAATCAAGCAGAAACAGGCTGTTAGGCCTAGATGTGATTGAATGGGTCTGTGCGGTCAGTGTGCGCAGTATAAAAAAATTCCTGCACCACACAATGCATAATGAGGAAAAAAAACTCTGACCGTGTTTTTGGTTTAAAACAGCGATTTTGCAGTCTATTTTCGTATGGAATTTATGCTTGTATTATCGTTTTCTTAGTCTCATTTTATAGAATAGATGATATACTACAGAATTAAAGATAATTTGGACTGGTTTCACGATGACAAGTACCTTGAAACTGAGCGCAAAGTAGCGAAAATGTTCGATTTTGGCCGATGTTCAAGAGTAAACAAATCACACCATGCGTCCAATACACATCAACTGGAGAGTCTAATATTCTTGCACAAGTGCACTGATGTTATTTATACCATTTTTACAATGATGCAGTTGTATACATAACAGTAAATCTTCTATTTTTTGTGAGAATAAAAATTCAAAATGGAAAGCAAAAGTAATGTAAGAGGGGCCTGGTGACATGACTAATGAACAGAGAAGATGTTATTTTAGTGCCAGAAATGTCTGCCTTGTTTATTATGGACCCTATTTTGAAATTGGCATCCTTTGAAATTTGTGTGAAATTGGCCAAATTGCCATTTTCTGACCACTATTTTGGGTAGTTGAATTTGGTAAATAGGCGGTTTCTTGTACTCAGGCGATAGAAGAAATGGAGTTCTAGCGAAATAGCTATAATTTTAGTAGACTGAAGCAATGGAATTTGCCGAAAATAGGGCTCAAAATAGGCGAAAACGCCGATGCGTAAATGTCATGAATACCACTAACTTCGCGAAAGCATAATTCCGTTAGTTTCCAATCACATTTCATAATTTTTGTGTCGTTATGATCGGAAAAAGATTCTCTATCATTTCATAAGAATTTTTTTTTTTTTTTTTTTTTTGAAATTCGTGGACCCTGAGGGTTAAATCTCTGCACCAAATTCACCTTAAACCAGCAAATAGTAGAGCCTACAAGATTAGAGAATACGCTGGACCTCATCTTCACCAACAATGATGATCTGATACGAAATGTCATCATATCAAAAACAATATACAGTTGACCCCTGGAAATCGAACATTCATCATTCTAGAATGCTGTTCAAGTGCTGTTACTAAACGAATTTATTCCCATAAGGAATGATGTAAATTAGATTAGTCCGTTTCAGACCCCCAAAAATACACCTATAAAAGCACTTACAATAATAATCTTACATAAAAGGGCGAGTTGGGTTTGTTCGATTTCCGAGGGTCCACTGTACTCAGATCGCAACATAATAGAGGTCCAGACATGTATGCAGGGAGCCCCAGATCGACAAAATGTGATCAGTCATGAGGGAGCCTTCTCCAAATTCAACTTCAATAACAAAAACATAAGGTGGGACCAAGTAAACCAAGTCCTAAATGACATAAACTGGGAAGATAGCCTAAGCATCACAGATCCTAACCTATGTCTAGAACAAATTAACTCTGTGGCACTTGAGGTTTGCTCAAGGCAAATTCCCTTAAGGTAAAGGAGGAGAAGATGCAAACTAGAAAGAGAGAGGTGCTCCCAATACAGGAGAAGGCAAAGAATAACAGAGTGGCTACAAGAGGCCAATACAGTGGTACCTCGAGTTACGATGGTCCCCAAAATCGCTTTTCTATGTAAGTTTATTTTTTTAAATGCTTTTGTAAGTATATTTTTGGGGGTGTAAAAGGACTAGTCTATTTTACATTATTCCTTATGGGGATAAATTTGTTTGGTAATGGCACTTGAACAGCATTCTCGAACGAAAAAATATCGTAACTCGAGGTACCACTGTATATCTGAAATACGTAGGGAGACACTGGTCAGAGAAATAGCAAACCGAATTAAAACTAAAGGAATCTTACAGGAATCAAGAAATGTGGGAAGAACTAAAAGCCATAAATGAAATTGAAAGAAACCCAAAGAATTTCTTTTCTTATGCCAAATCAAAGTCGAGAACAACATCTAGTATTGGGCCCCTACTTAAACGAGATGGGTCCTACACAGATGACAGCAAGGAAATGAGTAAGTTACTAAAGTCCCAGTATGACTCAGTTTTTAGCAAGCCGCTAACCAGACTGAAAGTCGAAGACCTAAATGAATTTTTTATGAGAGTGCCACAGAACTTAGCAGACGAAGCTTATCTGACATTACCCTGATGCCAAATGACTTGAAAAGGCAATAAATGACATGCCCATGCACTCCGCTCCAGGTCTCGACTCGTGGAACTCCGTGTTCATCAAGAACATGCTTTTAACATCTTATGAAGAGGGAGCATGGACACTGGGGTCTCCCGCAGTTCCTAAAAACAACAGTCATAGCCCCACTCCACAAAGGGGCAATAAAGCAATAGCAAAGAACTACAGACCAATAGCGCTAACGTCCCATATCATAAAAATCTTTGAAAGGGTTCTAAGAAGCAAGATCGCCACTCATCTAGATACCCATCAATTACAAACCCAGGGCAACATGGGTTTAGAGCAGGTAGCTCCTGTCTGTCCCAACTACTGGACCACTACGACAAAGTCCCGGATGCGCTAGAAGACAAACAGAATGCAGGTGTCTTCCTTTGCAGATGACACCCGAAGCTGTATGACAGTGTCCACCATTGAAGACACTGCAAGACTCCAAGCAGACATAAACCAAATCTTTAAATGGGCTGCAGAAAACAATATGAAGTTCAATGATGAGAAATTTCAATTACTCAGATACGGAAAACGTGAGAAAATTAAAATCTCATCGGAGTACAAAACTAATTCAAACCACACAGTAGAGCGAAAACTAATGTCAAAGACCTGGAAGTGATCATGTCAGAGGATCTCGCCTTCAAGGACCATAACACCGTAGCAATCGCATCTGCTAGAAAAATGACAGGATGGATAATGAGAACATTCAAAACCAGGGATGCAAAGCCCATGTTGACACTTTACAAATTGCTTGTTCTATCTAGGCTGGAATATTGCTGCACATAACTGCACCTTAAGGCAGGTGAAATTGCTGACCTTGAAAATGTGCAGAGAGACCTTCATGGCACGCATAACTGCGATAAACCACCTCAATTACTAGGAAGCTGAAGTTTCTAAGCCTGTACTCCCTAGAGCGAGGCGGAGAGATGCATTGTTATATACACGTGGAAAATTCTCAAGGGATTAGTACTAAACTTGCACACCGAAAATCACTCCCTCGAAAGCAAAAGACCGTCAGGCGATGTAACATCCCCCAATGAAAAGCAGGGTGCCACTAGCACGTTGAGGGACAACACAATAAGTGTCAGGCGCCCAAGATTGTTTAACTGCCTCCCAGCATACATAAGGGGGATTACCAACAAACCCCTGGCTGTCTTCAAGCAGGCACTGGACAGGCACCTAAAGTCGGTACCTGACCAGCCAGGCTGTGGTTCGTACGTTGGACTGCGTGCGGCCAGCAGTAACAGCCTGGTTGATCAGGCTCTGGTCAACACGAGGCCTGGTCACAGACCGGGCCGTGGGGGCGTTGACCCCTGGAATTCTCTCCAGGTAAACTCCAGGTAAACACCGTGACATTGTATTACTATAACCCGAATTAGGCCTAACTCTCGATACCCCATTAGACCCCGATCACATGTTATTTCACCAAATTGTCGTCCGAATATCGGATTTTCCAGAACGAATCTCCACGAATTTCGCGTCACACACTTTGATATCACTCCATATTACGAAGTGAAGTAATTAAGTCCAGTCTGGCTGTCGCAGTCGCCAAATTCCCAAAGCCATCGCCCGATATCTCCACCCGTGACTATCCTCACCACTTGAATCCCCCTCTCCCCTCCACTCACACCTCTGCCTACGCTTATCGGACAGTTCTATTTTCATACCCACATAAATGTTAAGCCACCAGCAGTCCATTCAAGATATCTATTCATATTGGAAAGTTTATCAATTACAACTTTCGGAAAATAGCAATATTTTCCACAACTGTATAAACATTTAAAAATATACCAGAAATGTTATAAATGGTGCAAAGGTGATATTAAAACAATATCAAAGATGGTTGACACAAACCCACTACCATTATAGTATACTCTCACTTTGTGACGAATTCGTTTACAGACTGGTCTTAGGAACGGGAAATCCGTCATTAAGTGAGAAGAGGCTTTATTTCAGACTATCATATCTTCATTCTCCTTTAACCACAGCCAGCACAGAACCAATTTTGCACTCTGTAGATAAACTCTGTCAAACTCTCCACTCTTTGAACCGTTTGATCATTACTGTTTTATGGCCGATTTACTTGCACACACGTCATAATGCCTTCATTGGAGATGCTAGTATAGTCTGGACTCCACGGACTACTCTGTGAACGATGACCAAGTGTTGTTTGCAAATTGCATTTAGGATACTTGTTAGGAAAATACTCCACACTAGCACATATACGGCAGGTCTTCTGTTGGTTACTGAAATCCAAATAATAAATATCATATTCTTTATCACTGTCTACTGCCTCAAATGTTTTATTGTTAGGCAGGAATGACCTGTCGTGAACCCATGCTGAGATTCATTAATGAAATTATGCTCTTCAAGATGACTTCTAATAATATCAGCTATAATTGATTCTAATAATTTGCCTACTATAGACGTCAGGCTTATTGGATGGTAATTTGATGCAATGGACTTTTTCCTGATTTAAATATAGGAACTACATTAGCTATCTTCCACATCTCTGGCACAACACCAGTTAGGATGGACTCATTAAACATGCTTGTTAATGACTGACTAAGTTCTATCTTACATTCTTTAAGTACCCTGGAAAACAACTCATTGGGTCCCGGGGACTTATTTTGTTTCACTTTATCTAATGTTTGATAACCATGTTGGTGACAGATATTAGTTAATCTGAATTCTTCAGAAACTGAATAACTGTTAATTTCTGGAATCTCATTTATGTCTTCTTGTGTAAAGACGGACAAAAAATATACATTAAATAGAGAACATATTTCCAGTTCGTTATCCGTCAGCTGTGTATTCCCAATTTTCAGAGGTCCTACTTTTTCCCTCACCTTTGTCCTGTACACTTGAAAGAACCCTTTTGGATTAGTCTTTGATTCATTAGCAACTCTAATTTCATAGTCATGTTTAGCCTTTCTAATACCCTTTTTTACTTATCTTTTAAACTGAACATATTGGTCAGTAACGTTAACCTCTCCTCTTTTGATGCGCCTATAAATTCCTCTTTTCTCCCCTTAACCCTTTCGGGGTCGGTGCCGTACTAGTACGTTTTACGAGCAGGGGTTGGTGCCGTACTAGTATGCGTAAATTCTAGCGGCTTCAAATTAAGCAGGAAACAGCTGGTAGGCCTAGGGATGAGAGAATGGGTCTGCGTGGTCAGTGTGCACAGTAGGAAAAAAATCGGGCACCCAGTGGTGCATTGTGGGAACACCATTTCAGTACACCTTCTCCACCATGCCTCGCAGCAAGAACTCCTCGGCGAATTGGGACACTTTTATTTATCAGTGACAGTTCTAACAGTGATGGGGGTGTTAGTGAAGGTGACTTTCAAGGTTTTGAGGCGGTTGTGACCGAAACTAGTGACCATAATACCGGTATAAGTGAGGAAAACCCAGACGACCCACAGCCGTCCACCTCTGGTGCTGTGGCGTCTTGTTCATGGCCAGTTGTACCAGAACGAAGGTGGAAACTCCTATTTTCTAATGTCCCAGACTCAGATGTGAGCAATGGTGATGATACTGATAGTGACTATGAACTCCAAGCCCTTCGAAATGACGGTATATGCGGTCTGGTAGTGTGCCAAGGGTTAGGAGTACATCTCGGAGTACATCCGTGGGCGTACAACAGGAAGTGATAGTGAAAATGATGATGATAGCATTGCAATTGGTATGAGAAATGTGCATGCAACAGGTAGTGGTGGTGGTGGTGTGGCCGCGAGGCACCAGCAGTGGACCATGCTGGCACCCACGCTGCTGACTCAGCTCAGTTACAACAAAGGCAACCCTCACCCACCCACCAACCCCCACAACCACAACCTCCACTTCCACAACCCCCACAACCACCTGTAAATATCCAGTACCCACCAGCAGACCGCACCTGGAATTGGCAGGAAGCTGACAATTTTATTCCCAATCCCCATCAGTTTGATGAAAGTCACAGTGGATTACGCCCATCTTGTCCACTTGGGAACAATGCCACTGAACTGGAATGTTTCCAGTTATTCTTTGACGAACCCCTGATAGACATTATTATCAGAGAAAGCAACAGATACTTCGATTACACAATGGCAAACACGATTCTTTCACCAAAATCACGTCTACACCAGTGGAAGGAGACAACTGTGGCAGAGATGTATCTTTTCTTTGCCACAATAATGCTTATGCCGCATGTTTATAAACACCGTATCAAATCATATTGGTCAACAGACAGATTGATTGCAACACCAGCTTTCAGTGATATTATACCAGTGAATCGATTTGTGCTACTTCGCATGTTGCATTTTTCGGACAAAACCAGGCCTGACAGATCCGACAGGTTATATAAGATTAGGAATGTGTTTCTGTATCTAAAAGAGAAGTTCAATATGTATTTTTATCTCTTCAGGAAGCTTGTTATTGACGAGTCACTGATTCTGTTCAAAGGTAGACTGTCATTCAAGCAGTATATACCAAGCAAGAGGAAACGCTTTGGTATAAAGTTGTTTGTGCTTTGTGATTGCTACAGTGGTATTGTATTGGATATTACTGTGTACACTGGAAGTAATACATTGAAAGATACCAGGAAGTTACTGGGTATCTCTGGTGATATGGTTAGAACAATGATGGAACCATATCTTGGTAAGGGGCATATATTATATACTGATAACTGGTACACAAGCCCCTCCCTCAGTGATTTTTTCAGTGAACTTGACAGATGTGTGCGGTACAGTGCGTGCAAATCGTAAGCATATGCCTAGGTTCAGTGCTGGCACTCGTAGAGGTGAGGTGCAGGCGTTTGCTGCCAATGATATCATGGCATTTAGGTGGCATGACAAACGAGATGTCACACTGTTGTCATCAATTCACCCTAATGAAATGGCAGACAGTGGCAGGGTGAATAGAGGACCATGAACCCATTCTAAAACCTGCAGCTGTGATGGACTACACTCTCAATATGCGTTCAGTGGACAAATGTGACATGCAGATTGGGTTTGCTGATTGTGTTAGAAGAGTTATAAGTGGTACATAAAACTCTTTTTCACATTCTGGACATTTCCATGCTCAATGCTTATAATGTTTATAAGTTGAAGACCACAAACAAACCACCATATGGCGAATTTTGTTTGTCTGTTATCAGGCAAATAATCACCAAGTACCAAGAAACACCACCTGCAATAGAAAACCGCCCATGAAATTACCAACAACTAACCTCTCGTCTGAGGCTTGGTGGTGAACACTTCCTAACAAAACTGCCTGCTACTGCTTGCAAGAAAAGGCTCAGAAGAGGTGTTATGTCTGTGCACATACAAAAGATGCCCACAGCAACGCAAAGACACTCGTTTTGTGTGTGTGGAATGTGAAACACCATTGTGCATGGAACCATGTTTCAGAGACTTCCACAGGCTGCAGAACTTCTAGAAACATCTGCAGTGACTCAATATGTGTATATATATATGATTGAACAATAGTTATAAACATAATTGTACATTGTACATTGTTGTAAATATGTTTTGTAAACAAACTAGTGATAACAAACTTTGTGGCATTATTTTATAAGAAATAGCGAGTGAATATTTGAAAAACAGCACTTATATTGGTCTCACAGTCCATAAATGTTATTTGAAAAAAAAAAAAAAAAATTTCATAAGAAAATAACTTCAAAAAAAAAAACGATTACCGGCCAACCGGAAGCCGCCGATGTTGCCGTCACCGGATCATTTTGGGTCAGATTGAATCCTCCATATCTCCGTAAGTATTGATCGCAAAAAAAATTTGTTTAGCTATTTAGATTCAGAAAAAAAAACTATCATTTCATAAGAAAAAATAATTTTTTTTTTTCCGAATATTTTTCGACCCCAGGAACACTTTCCTCAGAAGGCCTGTCGACCCCCAAAGGGTTAAAGATACTTTAGCCTCCTGTTAACCCATTTGAGATCGTTATTATTCGAAACCTTATTTCCCAAAGAAATAATGTAAATACAATTAATCTGTTCCACCCAAAAATATTCACATACTAAATAATAAAAAACAGATTAATAAATAACATTTACTTACCTTTATTGAAGAGAGTTGCAGGCATCTGGAAGATAGGGAGGATTACAGGGGCAGGGTGTTAGTGATTGGAAGGGGAATCCCCCTCCAAAATGACTTCAGGTAACAAGTCCTTATCTGGGGTTACTTCCCTTCTTTTTCTTTTAATGACACTAGGACCAGCTTGAGAGTCACTGGTTCCCTGCCTCGTAAAATAACTGTCCACAGCCCTCTGTTTTTGGCGACTCTTTAATATTTTCCTGAAGTGCAACATGGCTCTGTCACTGAAGTGGTTGCATAGATGGCTCATTTCAGCTTCTAGGATGGTGTTTTTCAATAAATGTCTGCAACCTACTCCACTGAACACATTTCCTTAATCACTGAATCCTTCACTCTCTCTTCCTCCTCTTGTGAAGCAATAACCTCAGCTCTAGTCTGATGCTGTTCCAGTTCCAGCTGTTGCAGCTCTTCAGTTGTTAGCTCACCCTGTGCTCCTCCACCAACTCTTCCAATCCTCACCACTCCCTCCAACCCCAGGCTGTTCCCCAATGCCACAATATCTTCCACAACAGACACAGGAGTCGTCAGGGTCAGGGTCAGCCCCCAAATCCTTCAAAATCCCCTTTTCAACACAATCCTGCCACATTGGTCTCCAAGCATAGTTCAAAGTCCTGGAAGTCACTCCCTCCCAAGCCTTATCTATAAGGCCTATGCAATACACGATATTGAAGTGATCTTTCCAGAACTCTCTTAAGGTCAATGCAGTGTCTGAGGTCACATCAAAGCACTTCTGAAACACTGCTTTGGTGTACAGTTTCTTGAAGTTTGCAGACCTGCTGGTCCATGGGCTGGATAGGAGGAGTGGTGTTAGGAGGCAAGAACTTCACTCTGATGAAATTGAAGTTGTCAGACAAACACTCTTCCAAGTTGTGAGGATGAGCAGGGCATTGTCCAGTACCAGGAGGCATTTGAGTGGCAATTTCTTTTCCAGGAGGTATTTCTTCACACTAGGGCCAAATACTCCAGTCAACCATTCCATGAAAAAGTCCCTAGTGACCCATGCATTAGTGTTAGCCTTCCAATGCACACACAAATAATTCCTGTTAATATTGTATTTCTTGAAGGCTCTGGGATTTTCCGAGGTGATACACCAGTAAAGGCTTCACTTTAAAATCACCACTGGCATTGGCACACATCATAAGAGTTAGTCTGTCTTTCATAGGCTTGTGTCCTGGCAGTGCCTTTTCCTCCTGAGTAATGAAGGTCCTGTTGGGCATTTTCTTCCAAAACAGGCCTGTTTCATCACAATTAAACACTTGTTGGGGGAGTAATTCTTCAGCCTCAATGAACCCCTTAAATTCACTCACAAATTTTTCAGCTGCAAGTTTGTCAAGATAATGCCTGGAACCAGTACTGAGGAGTGATTTTAAAGCCAGCAGAGGCTGGTTTGACAGGTTTAAGAAACGTAATGGCATATCCGTGTTGTGAGGCATGGGTGAGGCAGCCAGCTCAGACAAACGTGCAGCTGAAAAATTTGTGAGTGAATTTAAGGGGTTCATTGAGGCTGAAGAATTACTCCCCCAACAAGTGTTTAAGTAAAGAAAAGGCCTGTTTGGAAGAAAATGCCCAACAGGACCTTCATTACTCGGGGGGAAAAGGCACTGCCAGGCCCCAAACCCCATGAAAAGACAGACTACTCTTATGATGTGGCCCATTTCCAGTGGTGATTTTAAAGTGGCCTTTACTGGTGTATCACTCAGAAAATCCCAGAGCCTTCAAAAAATACAATGTTAACAGGAATTTTTGTGTGCATTGGAAGGTAACACCAATCATGGGTCACTAGGACTTTTTCATGGAATGGTTGTTTTAGTGTTTGGCCCTAGTGTGAAGAAATACCTCCTGGAAAAATTGCCCTCAAATGCCTCCTGGCCCGGACAATGCTCCTGCTCATCCTCCCTTGGAAGAGTGTTTGTCCCAACCCAATTTCATCAAGTGAAGTTCTTGCCTCTAACACCATCCTCTCATCCAGCCCATGGACCCAGGTCTTGCAAACCAAAAACTGTACACCAAAGCAGTGTTTCAAAGTGCTTTGATGTGACCTCCCGAACTGCATTGACCCTAAGAGTTCTGGAAAGATCACTTCAATATCGTGCAATGCATAGGCCTTATAGATAAGGCTTGGGAGGAGTGCTTCCAGGACTTTGAACTATGTTGGAGACCAATGTGGCCGGATTGTGTTGAAAAAGGGTTTTGAAGGAATTTGGGGCGACCCTGACGACCCTGTGCCTGTTGTGGAAGATATTTGGCATTGGGGAACAGCCTGGGGTTGGAGGTGAGTGGTGAGGATGTGGAAGAGTTGGTGGAGGAGCACGGGTGAGCTAACAATGAAAGGCTGCACAGCTGGAACTGGAACAGCATCAGACCAGTGGGTTATTCTTCACAAGAGGAGGAAGAGAGTGAAGGTTCAGTGGGAAATGTGTTCTGTGGAGTAGGTTGCAGACATTTGTTGAAAACACCACCCGGCAAGCAAATGAGCGATCTTGCAACCCTTCAGTGACAGAGCCATGTTGCACTTCGGAAAATTTAAAGAGTCAAAACAGGACTGTGGACAGTTATTTTCGGGCAGGGCCAGTGACTCTCAAGCTGGTCTATGGCATTAAAAAAAAAAGAAGGGAACCAAGAAAGGACTTTTACCTGAAGTTTTTGGGGGTTCCCCTTAATCACTAACCCCTGCCCCTGTCATCCTCCTTCTTCCAGATCCCTGCAACTCTTTCAAAAAAGGTAAGTAAATGTTATTTATTAATCTGTTTTTTTTATTTATATTGAATATTTTTGGGTGGAAAGTTTTGTATTTATTATTTCTTTGGGAAATGGGTTTGAAAAAATGATCTCAAATGGGTTAAGGGGAGGCAATATCTTTAAGGGGAGAAAGAGGAATTTATAGGCGCATCAAAGGGAGAGGTTAAGTTACTGACCAATATGTTCAGTTTAAAAGATAAGTAAAGGGTATTAGAAAGGCTAAACATTATTTGAAATTGAGTTGCTTGAATCAAAGACTAATCAAAGGGTTCTTTCAATTCAGGACAAGGTGGGGGAAAAAGTGGACCTTGAAAATTGGGAATGGACACGGATAACGAACTGGAAATATGTTCTCTATTTAATGTTTATTTTTGTCCGTCTTTACACAAGAAGACATAAATGAGATTCCAGAAATTAACAGTTATTCAGTTTCTGAAAATTCAGATTAACTAATATTACTGTCAATCAATGGTTTCAAACATTAGATAAAGTGAAAAAAATAAGTCCCTGGGACCCAATGAGTTGTTTTCCAGGGTCAAAGAATGTAAGATAGAACTTAGTCAGTCATTAAAAGCATGTTTAATGAGTCCATCTAACTGGTGTTTGCCAGAGATGTGGAAGATAGCTAATTAGTTCCTATATTTAAATCAGGGGATAAGTCCATTGCATCAAATTACCACCCAATAAGCCTGCGTCTATAGTAGGAAATTATTAGAATCAATTTAGCTGATATTATTAGAAGTCATCTTAAGAGCATAATTTCATTAATGAATCTCAGCTGGGTTCCGAGAGGTCATTCCTGCCTGACAATAAAACATTTGAGGCAGTAGACAGTGATAAAGAATATGATATTTATTATTTGGTTTTCCCCAGTAACCAACAGAAGACCTGCCGTTATTCAGTTGGGATTTTCTAAATTTCTTTCAATTTGCAAACAACATGGTCATGTTCACAGGGTAGTCCGTGGAGTCCAGACTATACTAGCATCTCCAATGAAGGCATTATGACGTGTGTGAAAATAAATCGGCCATAAAACAGTAATGATCAAACGGTTCAAAGAGTGGAGAGTTTGACAGAGTTTATCTACAGAGTCAAAATGGTTTTGCTGGCTGTGGTTAAAGGAGAATGAAGTTGATAGTCTAAATAAAGCCTCTTCTCATTTGACGGAGTTCCGTTCCTGACCAGTCTTAAACGAATTCGTCACAAAGTGAGGGGGTAACTATAATGGTAGTGGGTTTTGTCAACCATCTTTGATATTGTTTTAATATCACCTTTGCACCATTTATAACATTTCTGGTATATTTTTAAATGTTTATACAGTTTGGAAAATATTGCTATTTTCCGAAATTTTAATTGATAAACTTTCCAATATGAATAATATCTTGAATGGACTGCTGGTGGCTTAACGTTTATTTGGGGATGAAAATAGAACTGTCGGATAGCGTGGGCAGAGGTGTGGGGAGGGGAGAGGGGGGTTCAAGTGGTGAGGATAGTCACGGGTGGAGATATCGGGGATGGCTTTGGGTTTGGCGACTGGGGAACTGGAAATTACTTCCTTCGTATGGGTGATATCAAAGTGTGCGGCGTTTGTGGAGATTGTTGGAAATTCCGATATTGGACGACAATTTGGTGAAATAACATGTGATCGGGTCTAAGGGGCATCGAGTTAGGCCTAATTGGGTTATAGTAATACAATGTCAGGTGTTTACCTGGAGTTTACCTGGGAAATTCCAGGGGTCAACGCCCCACGGCCCCTCTGTGACCAGGCCTCTGTTGGACAGAGCCTGATCAACCAGGCTGTTACTGCTGCCCACGCAGTCCAACGTACGAACCCAGCCTGGCTGGTCAGGTACCGACTTTAGGTGCCTGTCCAGTGCCTGAAGACAGCCAGGGGTTTGTTGGTAATCCCCCTTATGTATGCTGGGAGGCAGTTAAACAATCTTGGGCGCCCCGACACTTATTGTGTTGTCCCTCAATGCTAGTGGCACCCCTGCTTTTCATTGGGGGATGTTACATCGCCAGCCCCAGTCTTTTGCTTTGTAGGGAGTGATTTTGGGGTGCAAGTTTGGGACTAATCCCTCAAGAATTTCCGTGTATATAACAATGCATCTCTCCCCCCTGCGTTCTAGGGAGTACAGGCTTAGAAACTTCAAGCGTTCCCAGTAATTGGGTGGTTTATCGCAGTTATGCGTGCCGTGAAGGTTCTCTCACATTTTCAAGGTCAGAATTTCACCTGCCTTGAAAGGTGCAGTAGTGCAACAATATTCCAGCCTAGATAGAACAAGCAATTTGTAAAGTGTCAACATGGGCTTGCATCCCGGGTTTTTGAATGTTCTCATTATCCATCCTGTCATTTTCTAGCAGATTTTCGCTCGTGTTATGGTCCTTGAAGGCGAGATCCTCTGACATGATCACTTCCAGGTCTTTGACATTAGTTTTTCGTTCTACTGTGTGGTTTGAATTAGTTTTGTACTCCGATGAGATTTTAATTTTCTCACTTTTTAACGTATCTGAGTAATTGAAATTTCTCATCATTGAACTCATATTTTTTTCTGCAGCCCATTTAAAGATTTGGTTTATGTCTGCTTGGAGTCTTGCAGTGTCTTCAATGGTGGACACTGTCATCAGTTTCGGGTGTCATCTGAAAAGGGAAAGACACGGCACTGTGGCTTATATCCCTGTCTATGTCCGTATGGGGGATGAGGAACAGGATGGGAGCGTACTGTGCCTTGTGGAACAGGCTTTTGACATTAGCTGCCTCAGACTTTACTCTGTTGACTACTACTCTTTGTGTTCTACTTGTTAAAATTATAGATCCACCCTACCAACTTTTCCTGTTATTCCTTTATCACGCATTTTGTGTGCTATTACCCCATGGTCACACTTGTCAAAGGCTTTGCAAAGTCTGTGTATATAAAATCTGCATTCTGTTTGTTCCCCCTAGAGCATCCAGGACCTTGTCATAGTGGCCCAGTAGTTGGGACAGACAGGAGCGACCTGCTCTAAACCCATGCTGCCCTGGGTTGTGTTTGATGGTTATCTGTGAGTGGCGATCTTGCTTCTTAGAACCCTTTCAAAGATTTTTATGATATGGGACGTTGCGATATTGGTCTGTAGTTCTTTGCCTGCTTTACTGCCGCCTTTGTGAGTGGGGCTATGTCTGTTGTTTTTAGTAACTGGGGACGCCCCAGTGTCCATGCTCCCTCTCCATAGGATGTTAACCCTTTGGGGTCCCAGGTCTCTGAAATTTCGTTCTCGGGTCCACGAATTTATAAAAAAAAAATTATTTTTCTTATGGAATGATAGAAAATCTTTTCCGATCATAACCACAAAAATTATGAAATTTGATCGAAAACTAAGGGAAATTTCTTTCGCAAGTTAGGGGTAGCCATACACTTCCATCCCGTTTTCCCCCACTTTGACCCCTATTTTCAACTTTTCAATGTTTCAGCCCTACTAAAATTATAGCTATTTCTTAGAACTCCATTTCTTCTAGGATAGTACAAAACCGCCTATTTCCAATTTCAACTACCCAAAATAGTGGTCAGAAAATGGCAATTTGGTTTACCTTTAAAACATCCAATTTCAAAATGGATCAATAATAAACAAGACAGACATTCCTGGCACTAAAATAACATCTTCTCTGTTCATTAGTCCGTCCCCAGGCCCCTCTTACTTATTTTCTTTCCATTTTGAATTTTATTCTCAAAAAAAAATAGAAGATTTATTGTTATGTATACAACTGCATCATTGTAAAAATGGTATAAATAATATCAGAGCACTTTGCATGAAATTAGACTCCCAGTTGATGTGTATTGGACGCATGGTGTGATTTGTTTACTCTTGAACATGTCAAAAATCCAACATTTTCTCTTTGGCTAAATTTCAAGGTACTTGTATTGTAAAACCCAATCAAAATCATCTCTATTTCTGTAATATATCTTCCATTCTATCAAAGGAGAACAAGAAAACGAGAATACAACAATAAATACCATGAAAATAGACTGCAAAGTCGCTGTTTTAAACCAAAAAAAACGGTCAGTTTTTTTCCTCATTATGCACTGTGTGGTGGGAATTTTTATACTGTGCACACTGACCGCACAGACCCATTTTATCACATCTAGGCCAACAGCCTGTTTCTCTTGATTTGAGGCGCTGGGAATTTGGCGACTAATCGTCAATAACCCCAGTTGCTGACTTACTATACGGCCAAAACCCCGAAGGGTTAAAAGCCGTGATATGGGTTCTTGCAGTTCTTGATGAACACTGAGTTCCATGGTCGGGGCCTGGAGGCGGGTGCATGGGCATGTCATTTATGCCTTTTCAAAGCATGTGGCATCAGGTTAATTCAGATGGCTTCGTCTACCAGGTTCTGTGGCACTCTCATAAAAAATTCATTTAGGTCTTCAACTTTTTTGTCTGGTTAGCGGCTCACTAAAAACTGAGTCATCTGGGTTTTAGTAACTCACTCATTCCTTGCTGTCATCTGTTAACCCATCTCGTTTTGTAGAGGGCCAAGGGTGTTTTTCTGTTTGTTTTGGCATAAGAAAAGAAATACTTTGGGTTTCTTTCAATTTCATTTATGGCTTTTAGTTCTTCCCCTTTTTGATTCTTAAGATTTTTAGTTTTAATTGATGTTTGTATTTCTCTGACCAAGTGCCTCCCCAAGTATTTCAGATATATTGGCCTCTTGTAGCCTCTGTTATTCTTTGTTGCATGTGGAGCGCCTCTCTCTTTCTAGTTTACATCTTCTCCTCCTTTTCCTTAGGGAATTTGCCTTGAGCAAACCTCAAGTCCACAGAGTTAATTTGTTCTAGACATGGGTTAGGATCCGTGATGCTTAAGCTATCTTCCCAGTTTATATCATTTAAGTTTGGTTTACTTGGTCCCATTTATGTTTTTTTTATTGAAGTTGAAATTGGAGAAAGGGTCCTTCAGACTGATCACATTTTGTCGATCTGGGGCCCCCCTCATGCATGTCTGGACCTCTATTATGTTGTGATCTGGTATATGTTTTTTATATGATGACATTTAGTATCAGATCATCATTGTTTGTGAATGAGGTCCCGTGTATTCTCCAATCTTGTAGGCTCTATTATTTGCTGGTTTAAGGTGAATTTGGTGCAGAGATTTAAAAGCTCGTGTGTGGAGTTTTTCTACTGCCTCCTGGTGTTATCTCTGCTCACATTTTTAATATTCCTCCATTTTAGGTGCCTTAGGTTGAAGTCCACCAGGAGCAAGATGTTGGGGGCGGGGCTGGGTTTTCCAGACATTGGTCAATTTTCAGAAGCTGTTCCTGGAATTGTTGGGACGTTGCATCCTGAGGCTTGTATAAAACGGTGGGGTGGGGTGAGTGTGAAATTTGAAGGTCCCCCCGGGTGGGACCCAGGGTGGGAAAAGTTCTCACATACCTCAAGGAGTGACTGCGTAAAATTATACTATTCATCTCCCCGGGAGTTGTTTGTTGCAAGTGGCGGTGTCCCAGATAGACAGTCTCTCATAATTCCCCCAGTTGTGTACTGTGTTGAAATAAACAGAATAGGCAAATCAGATAATATACATTATTTAGGTATGCATACGGTGAGGGCCCAGGGAACTCAGTTCCGGTAAATGGGGTACGTTGCTAAGTGAGGAGGCTGTTTGTTAATGATTGTCTAAATGTGCAAGTTAATTCCTGCATAGGACAAGAAAAGGCAAAACATACACTGGAAATAGATATTTAAGAAGAAATTTCAGGAGATGGGTAATTTTTATTCCAGTGAAACCTCCACCTTCCCATCAATTCTTAAAATACGAGGTCACCCGATACAAAGGAGATCAAGCAGACTTGAATCTTAGACCAATATCAACTTCCTCTGCTCTCTAAAATCTTTGAAAAATTAATTCATAGGCAGATCTATTATTATCTCGTCTCCCCATACTCAACCCCTGTCAGTTTGGTTTCAGGACTAATAAAAGCACAAATGATGCTATTATACACATGCTAGAACTAATATACCCCGCTCTCGAGAATAAAGAAGTCCTGCTGGGAATCTTCATTGATTTATTAAAGCTTTTGATATAGTTGACCATAATTTGCTACACATTAAATTAACACACTATGGCATAAGAAGGCCTCCTCAACTCCTAAAGTCATACCTTAGTAACAGAAGCCAATATGTGTACACAAAGGAGCTAACTCTTCCACACAACCAATTACAGTTAGCATCTCGAGGAAGTGTCCTTGGCCCCTCCTCTTCCTCATGTTTAAAAAAGACTTATGAGTAAGCAAGGAAAGACCTATGGAACCTTAAGACTCAGCTAAAAGGGTTTTTATCTCCATTCTTCCTAGGGTTGTATTTTTCCCTGACACCGGTATAAGCAGTTGGGAGGCTTCCAGGACTCTGTCAAGTAAACCCCCTCAATAATCATTAAGTCTTAATCCCCGCAAGGAAAACCCCCGTGGAACCCCCAGAACTCCTTGAGGGGGGTCACCATCATTGTTTTCTATTTTGGGAAAACTTCTCCTTTGGGGGAAACTTCCCCGTTCTGAGTGACTTTATTGATGAAAGCAAAAAACTAAAAGTTTATGACTGGATGACAATCAGCCCAAAAACTCCGTACCCCACCAAAGCAGGGGGGCCCCAAAAAAAGAAAAACAAAAGATTCCTCTTCCTCATTTACATCAATGACCTACCGAATACATCCCCTCTCAAACTAATATTATTTGCAGATGACAACATACATTTTCTCTCTAAACCCAGTCATACTAAAACTGTTAATACTGAATTGCAGAAAATATCTCCCTGGATGATGACTAATAGGCTAACTCTCAATACTGACAAAACCTATTTAATTCAATTTGGAAACAGAGCTACAAATGTTTCACTTAACATAACAATAAATGGTTCATCCATCACAAGACTCACAGAGGAAAATTCCTAGGGATCCACCTTGACAGTAGCCTCAAATTCCAGACACATATACAACAAATTTAGAAAATCTCCAAAACAGTAGGAATACTATGTTCCACAATCAGCTCTCCTTACACTGTATCATTCACTCATCTACCCTTATCTCACCTATGGAATTTGTGCATGGGGATCAACAACATTCAATCACCTAAGACCACTAATAACCCAACAAAAGGCTGCAGTCAGAATGATAACAAATTCTCACTCCAGACAATATACTCCACCAATATTCAAAGTCTAAAACTACTCACCATCAAGAACATCCATACTTATTATTGTGCCTACTACATTTATAGAACACTACGTACACTCAAACATAAACCCTCCACTCAAACTTCTCCTCACCAAACTTAACAGGATGCACGACCATAACACTAGACACAGATCACCGTTTGATGTACCCGTGTCCATATCACACTGTGCATAAACTCTATGCCCTAAAGGGCCCCAAAATTTGGAATTCATTACCAGTAAATACTAAAGTAACCCGGTCTGAACAAAATTTAAGACTCTTCTCAAAAACCACATACTCACCTAAACTAAAAACTCTATATGTACTCAATACTTAACTTTACCAAATAATATAATTTAATTATTTACTACTGATATAAACAACCTGCAAAATACTTTCAACTTGTCCCAATGTTATATCCCAGATTGTTAATCTGAGTAAACTTTCTGTCTGCTACAATTAAAAGAAATGTACAACTCAAACAAACTATGATCAATTTCTCTAGTACAGTATTAAGTATAGTCTGTAAGCCATTAAATTTAGTCTGCCCATAATGCCTTGGCATGATAGTGGCTCTCTTTGCACTGCAACTCATTATTGTAATTACATAATCTCAATGTAAACTTGCAAGGAAATAAAATTGAATTTGAATTTGAAGATATTCTAACCCCTGGACAGTGAACGCCGACTAGAAATGTAGCGGCGCTAACACCTCGCTTGACCCATAGGGGTCAGATGTTCCAAAGTAGGCAAAACATCATCCATACCGCAGAAGGAGCACGGCATAGATGACATAACATTGGTGAAAGTTAAAGTAACTGAATCGATAAAATCAATGTAACACTTGGATAATGTGCTTGATCGACCATTGATCAAACAGGGGCGCTAATATAAAGTGCCCGCAAAAAATATCACCACTATAAGTACTCACCTAGTTGTACTCACCTAGTTGTGGTTGCAGGGGTCGAGACATAGCTCCTGGCCCTGCCTCTTCACTGGCCGCTACTGGGTCACTCTCCTGCGCCATGAGCTTTATCATACCTCTTCTTAGGCTGTGTATGGAACCTGCCTCCACTACATGCTTCCCAAGCTATTCCCCTTCCCGACTACTCTGTGACTGAAGAAATACTTCCTAACATCCCCGTGATTCATTTGAGTCTTCAACTTCCAACTGTGTCCCCTTGTTGCTGTGTCCCATCTTTGGAACATTCTGTCTCTGTCAACCTTGTCAATTCCTCTCAGTATTTTATATGTCGTTATCATGTCCCTCTATCTCTCCTGTCCTCAGTGTCGTCAGGTCGATTTCCCTTAACCTCTCCTCAGTAGGACATACCACTAGCTCCAGGACTAGTCTTGTTGCAAACCTTTGCACTTTCTCTAGCTTCTTTACGTGCTTGGATAAATGTGGGTTCCAAACTGGTGCTGCATACTCCAGTATGGGCCTAACGTACAAAAGTGTACAGGGTCCTGAACGATTCTTTATTAAGATGTGGAATGCTGTTCTTAGGTTTTAGGCGCCCGTATGCTGCAGCAGTTATTTGGTTGATGTGCACCCCCAGGAGATGTGCCTGGTGTTATACTCACCCCAAGATCTTTTCCTTGATTGAGGTTTGTAGTCTCTGGCCCCCTAGACTGTACTCCGTCTGCGGTCTTCTTTGCCCTTCCCCAATCTTCATGACTTTGCACTTGGTTGGGTTGAACTCCAGAAGCCAATTGCTGGACCAGGCTTGCACCTGCCCAGATCCCTTTAGTTCTGCCTGGTCGGTATCGGTACTTCCAATACTACCACTACAAGCACTATCACTATAAGTATCACCACTACTTGTATCACCACTACAAGTATCACCATTACAAGTACCGCCTCTACAAATATCAGTACTTCCAGTACCAACACTTCAAATACGTATCACCACTACAAGTATCATCAAAAGAATCACCACTACAAATATCAGTACTTCCAGTTATCACCACTGCAAGTATTACCTTTACAGGTATCACCATTACAATTATCAGTACTTTCAGTGCAACCACCAAACATCCCTCAAGTATCACCACATGTACAGTAATTCCTGCAGTAACACTACAAGTATCACCACTTCAAGTATCACCACTACAAGTATAATCATAAGAATCACCACTACAAATATCAACTTCAGTTATCACCACTGCAAAGTATTACCTTTACAGGTATCACCATTACATTTATAAAGTACTTTCAGTACACCACCAAGAAACACCCCTCAAGTATCATCATTATAAGTACAGTAATTTCTGCAGTAACACTACAAGTATCACACTTCAAGTATCACCACTACAAGTATCACCACTACAAGTATCACCATTCAAGTATCACCACTACTAGTACAGTATTCCTGCACTAACACTTAGTATCACCATTCAAGTATCACCACTTCAAGTATCCCCATTCAAGTATCACCACTTCAGGTATCACCAATACAATATCACCACTTCAAGTATCACCACTAGAGTATCACCACTACAAGTTATCACACCATTACAAAGTATCACCACTATAAGTACAGTAATTCCTGCACTAACACTTCAAGTATCACCACTTCAAGTATCACCACTTCAAGTATCACCACTACAAGTATCACCACTTCAAGTATCACCACTTCAGGTATCACCAATACAAGTATCACCACTACAAGTATCACCACTTCAAGTATCACCACTTCAGGTATCACCAATACAAGTATCACCACTTCAAATATCACCACTTCAAGTATCACCACTTCAAGTATCACCACTTCAGGTATCACCAATACAAGTACCACCACTTCAAGTATCACCACTTCAAGTATCACCACTACAAGTATCACCACTTCAAGTATCACCACTACAAGTATCACCACTACAAGTATCACCACTTCAAGTATCACCACTTCAAAGTATCACCACTACAAGTTTCACCACTACAAGTATCACCACTTCAAGTATCACCACTTCAAGTATCACCACTTCAAGTATCACCACTACAAGTATCACCACTACAAGTATCACCACTTCAAGTATCACCACTTCAAGTATCACCACTTAGTATCACCACTCAAGTATCACCATTCCAAGTATCCCACTTCAAGTATCACCACTTCAAGTATCACCACTTCAAGTATCACCACTACAAGTATCACCACTTCAAGTATCACCACTTCCAAGTATCACCACTTCAGGTATCAATCAAGACCAATTAAATCACCACTACAAGTATCACCATGCTTGTAAACTTCAAGTGTCACCACTTAAATATCACCAAAATTTAATTAAAAAGTACAGTCATTTCAGTATCCCACTTTTCACCACTTCAATATCACCACTACAAGTATCCCACTAAAGTATCACCACAAATATCACCCTTCAAGTATCACCATTAAGTATCACCACTACAATATCACCACTACAAGTATCACCATTTAAGTATCAATTTAGTATCACCACTTCAATATCACCACTCAAGTATCACCACTACAAATCACCACTTCAAGTATCACCACTACTATTATCAATCAAACCAAATTAAATCAAAATCAAAATGTTTATTTTTTTAAATCTTACAATGTGTGTTTACATGTTATAAAATATTAATTAAAAAGAAGGTCACTAGATGCCGGCATTTCCACGACTAGTACTAATTCTTACTCTATATTGATATAGTAGTTATGGAGCAGTATATTTTAACATACATTATTAGATAGTACTATTATGTAGTACAAATCATATAATAATATTACAAATGGTAGATTTAGTTATGGGATTGAATTGGTCTTGGCATGATCACTGTTTCTATTAAAGCTTAAACTATACTGGAAGATTATCTTAGGCTAACTTAGTACAAGTGTCACCACTTTCAAGTATCACTACTCAAGTATCACCACTACAAGTATCACAACTACAAGTATCACACTACAAGTATCACCACTACAAGTATCACCACTACAAGTATCACCACTACAAGTATCACCACTACAATTTTCACTTACAAGTATCACCACTATAAGATAATCTTCCAGTATAGTTTAAGCTTTAATAGAAACAGTGTATCATGCCAAGACCAATTCAATCCCATAACTAAATCTACCATTTGTAATATTATTATATGATTTGTACTACATAATAGTGTACTATCTAATAATGTATGTTCAAATATACTGCTCCATAACGTACTATATCAATATAGAGTAAGAATTAGTACTAGTCTGCGGAAATGCCTCGGCATGCTAGTGACCTTCTTTGTAATTAATATTTTTATAACATGTAAACACACATTGTAAGATTTACAAGCAAATAAACATTTTGATTTTGATTTAATTTGGTTTGATTGATAATAGTAGTGGTGATACTTGAAGTGGTGATACTGTAGTGGTGATACTTGTAGTGGTGATACTTGAATGGTGATACTTGAAGTGATACTTGAAGTGGTGATACTTGTGTGGTGATCTTGTAGTGGTGATACTTGAAGTGGTGATACTTGAAGTGGTGATACTTGTAGTGGTGATACTTGTAGTGGTGATACTTGTAGTGGTGATTGAAGTGATACTTGAAGTGTGATACTTGAAGTGGTGATACTTGTAGTGGTGAAACTTGTAGTGGTGATATTGAAGTGGTGATACTTGAAGTGGTGATACTTGTATGGTGATATTGTAGTGGTGATACTTGAAGTGAGTGATACTTGTAGTGGTGATACTTGAAGTGGTGATACTTGAGTGCGTGGTACTTGTATGGTGATACCTGAAGTGGTGATACTTGAAGTGGTGATGCTTGAAGTGGTGATATTTGAAGTGGGTGATACTTTGTGATTGAGTGACTACTGAAGTGGTGATACTTGAGTGGTGATACTTGAGTGAGTGATACTTGTATTGTGGTGATATTGAAGTGGTGATACTTGAAGTGGTGATACTTGTAGTGGTGATACTTGTAGTGGTGATACTTGAAGTGGTGATACTTGATACTGGGGTTAGTTGGTGATCCCAGGAACGTGGATTTTAGTGGTACTTATTGGATACTTGTGGTGATACCTAGTGGTAATGGGGGGATACTTGTAGTGGTGAGTACCTGAAGTGGTACTTGAAGTGGTGATACTTGTAGTGGTCATGAGTGGTGATACTTATGGTGATACTTGAAGTGTTAGTGCAGGATCACTGTACGTGGATACGTATGGTGATACTTGTAGTGGTGATACTTGTAGTGGTGATACTTGAGGGGATACTTGATGATACCGAAGTGGTGATACTTGTAGTGGTGATACTTGAAGTGGTGATACTTGAAGTGTTAGTGCAGGAATTACTGTACTTATAGTGGTGATACTTGTAATGGTGATACTTGTAGTGGTGATACTTGTAGTGGTGATACTTGAAGTGGTGATACTTGTAGTGTTACTGCAGGAATTACTGTACTTATAATGATGATACTTGGAGGGATGTTTCTTGCAGTGGTTGCACTGAAAGTACTGATAAATGTAATGGTGATACCTGTAAAGGTAATACTTGCAGTGGTGATAACTGGAAGTACTGATATTTGTAGTGGTGATTCTTATGATGATACTTGTAGTGGTGATACTTGAAGTGGTGATACTTGTAGTGTTACTGCAGGAATTACTGTACTTATAGTGGTGATACTTGGAGGGATGTTTCTTGCAGTGGTTGCACTGAAAGTACTGATAATTGTAATGGTGATACCTGTAAAGGTAATACTTGCAGTGGTGATAACTGGAAGTACTGATATTTGTAGTGGTGATTCTTATGATGATACTTGTAGTGGTGATACGTATTTGAAGTGTTGGTACTGGAAGTACTGATATTTGTAGAGGCGGTACTTGTAATGGTGATACTTGTAGTGGTGATACAAGTAGTGGTGATACTTATAGTGATAGTGCTTGTAGTGGTAGTATTGGAAGTACCGATACCGACCAGGCAGAACTACAAAGGGATCTGGACAGGCTGCAAGCCTGGTCCAGCAATTGGCTTCTGGAGTTCAACCCAACCAAGTGCAAAGTCATGAAGATTGGGGAAGGGCAAAGAAGACCGCAGACGGAGTACAGTCTAGGGGGCCAGAGACTACAAACCTCAATCAAGGAAAAAGATCTTGGGGTGAGTATAACACCAGGCACATCTCCTGAGGTGCACATCAACCAAATAACTGCTGCAGCATACGGGCGCCTAGCAAACCTAAGAACAGCATTCCGACATCTTAATAAAGAATCGTTCAGGACCCTGTACACTGTGTACGTTAGGCCCATACTGGAGTATGCAGCACCAGTTTGGAACCCACATTTATCCAAGCACGTAAAGAAGCTAGAGAAAGTGCAAAGGTTTGCAACAAGACTAGTCCTGGAGCTAAGTGGTATGTCCTACGAGGAGAGGTTAAGGGAAATCGACCTGACGACACTGGAGGACAGGAGAGATAGAGGGGACATGATAACGACATATAAAATACTGAGAGGAATTGACAAGGTTGACAGAGACAGAATGTTCCAAAGATGGGACACAGCAACAAGGGGACACAGTTGGAAGTTGAAGACTCAAATGAATCACAGGGATGTTAGGAAGTATTTCTTCAGTCACAGAGTAGTCGGGAAGTGGAATAGCTTGGGAAGCGATGTAGTGGAGGCAGGTTCCATACACAGCTTTAAGAAGAGGTATGATAAAGCTCATGGCGCAGGGAGAGTGACCCAGTAGCGGCCAGTGAAGAGGCAGGGCCAGGAGCTATGTCTCGACCCCTGCAACCACAACTAGGTGAGTACAACTAGGTGAGTACTTATAGTGGTGATATTTTTGCGGGCACTTTTATATTAGCGGCCCCCTGTTTGATCAATGGTCGTATCAAGCACATTATCCAAGTGTTACATTGATTTTATCGATTCAGTTACTTTAACTTTCACTCAATGTTATGTCATCTATGTCGTGCTCCTTCTGCGGTATGGATGATGTTTTGCCTACTTTGGAACATCTGACACTATGGGTCAAGCGAGGGTGTTGTGCGCGCTACATTTCTCAGTCGGCGTTCACTGTCCAGGGGTTAGAATATCTTCAAATTCAAATTCAATTTTTTATTTCCTTGCAAGTTTACATTGAGATTATGTAATTACAATAATGAGTTGCAGTGCAAAGAGAGCCACTATCATGCCAAGGCATTATGGGCAGACTAAATTTAATGGCTTACAGACTATACTTAATACTGTACTAGAGAAATTGATCATAGTTTGTTTGAGTTGTACATTTCTTTTTAATTGTAGCAGACAGAAAGTTTACTCAGATTAACAATCTGGGGATATAACATTGGGACAAGTTGAAAGTATTTTGCAGGTTGTTTATATCAGTAGTAAATAATTAAATTATATTATTTGGTAAAGTTAAGTATTGAGTACATATAGAGTTTTTAGTTTAGGGTGAGTATGTGGTTTTTGAGAAGAGTCTTAAATTTTTGTTCAGACCGGGTTACTTTAGTATTTACTGGTAATGAATTCCAAATTTTGGGGCCCTTTATGTGCATAGAGTTTATGCACAGTGTGATATGGACATGGGGTACATCAAACGGTGATCTGTGTCTAGTGTTATGGTCGTGCATCCTGTTAAGTTTGGTGAGGAGAAGTTTGAGTGGAGGGTTTATGTTTGAGTGTACGTAGTGTTCTATAAATGTAGTAGGCACAATAATAAGTATGGATGTTCTTGATGGTGAGTAGTTTTAGACTTGAATATTGGTGGAGTATATTGTCTGGAGTGAGAATTTGTTATCATTCTGACTGCAGCCTTTTGTTGGGTTATTAGTGGTCTTAGGTGATTGAATGTTGTTGATCCCCATGCACAAATTCCATAGGTGAGATAAGGGTAGATGAGTGAATGATACAGTGTAAGGAGAGCTGATTGTGGAACATAGTATTCCTACTGTTTTGGAGATTTTCTTCTAAATTTGTTGTATATGTGTCTGGAATTTGAGGCTACTGTCAAGGTGGATCCCTAGGAATTTTCCCTCTGTGAGTCTTGTGATGGATGAACCATTTATTGTTATGTTAAGTGAAACATTTGTAGCTCTGTTTCCAAATTGAATTAAATAGGTTTTGTCAGTATTGAGAGTTAGCCTATTAGTCATCATCCAGGTAGATATTTTCTGCAATTCAGTATTAACAGTGTTGGCCAGTATGACTGGGTTTGGATGAGAGAAGATGTATGTTGTCATCTGCAAATAATATTAGTTTGAGTAGTTGTGATGTATTCGGTAGGTCATTGATGTAAATGAGGAAGAGGAATCTTTTGTTTTTCTTTTTGGGCCACCCTGCTTTGGTGGGATACGGCCAGTTTGTTGACTGGATTGTCATCCAGTCATAAACTTCTAGTTTTTTTAAGCTTTCATCAATAAAGTCTACTCGGTAGAATTCGAGAGAAGTTTCCACCAAAGGAGAAGTTTCCAACATAGAAAACAATGATGGTGACCCTCTCAATGGAGTTCTGGAGGTTACCACGGGGTTCTCCTTGCGTGGTATTAAGACTTAATGATTATTGAGCGAGGTTTACTTGACAGAGTCCTGGAAGCCTCCCAACTGCTTATACCGGTGTCATGAAGAATACAACCCTAGGAGAGAATGGAGGATAAAACCTTCTCAGCTGAGTCTTCAAGGTTCCATAGGTCTTTCCTTGCTTACTCATAAGTCTTTTGAAACATGAGGAAGAGGAGTGGGCCAAGGACACTTCCTTGCGAGATGCTAACTGTAATTGGTTGTGTGGAAGAGTTAGCTCCTTTGTGTACACATATTGGCTTCTGTTACTAAGGTATGACTTTAGGAAGTTGAGGGAGTGCCTTCTTATGCCATAGTGTGTTAATTTAATGTGTAGCAAATTATGGTCAACTATATCAAAAGCTTTACATAAATCAATGAAGATTCCCAGCAGGACTTCTTTATTCTCGAGAGCAGTGTATATTAGTTCTAGCATGTGTATAATAGCATCATTTGTGCTTTTATTAGTCCTGAAACCAAACTGACAGGGGTTGAGTATGTTGTGTGAGACGAGATAATAATAGATCTGCCTATGAATTAATTTTTCAAAGATTTTAGAGAGCAGAGGTAAGTTAGATATTGGTCTATAGTTATTCAAGTCTGCTTGATCTCCTTTGTGGATCGGGGTGACCCTCGCTATTTTAAGAATTGATGGGAAGGTGGAGGTTTCACTGGAATAAAAATTACCCATCTCCTGATAGGTATCTTCTTCTTAAATATCTATTTCCAGTGTATGTTTTGCCTTTTCTTGTCACTATGCAGGAATTAACTTGCACATTTAGACAATCATTAACATTATTACAGCCTCTCCTCACTTAGCAACGTACTCATTTACCGACGACTCGGAGTTACCCTGGGCTCTCTCACCAGTATGCATACCTAAATAATGTATATTACTGCTGATTTGCTCTATTCTGTTTATTTCAGTACACAGTACACTACTGTTGTGGGGAATTATGAGAGACTGTCTATCTGGGACACCGCCACTTGCAACAAACAATCTCCCGGGGAGATGACCGACTAGTATAATTTTACTGCAGTCACTCCCTTGAGGTATGTGAGAACTTTACCCACTCCTGGTCGCACCCGAGGGGATCCTTCAATATTCTCACACTCACCCCACCCCACCGTTTTATACAAGCCTCAGGATGCAACGTCCCAACAATTCCAGGAACAGCTTCTGAAAATTGACCAATGTCTGGAAAACCTTTCAGCCCCTGCCCCCAACATCTTGCTCCTGGTGGACTTCAACCTAAGGCACCTAAAATGGAGGAATATTGCAAATAATGTGGTAGCAGAGATAACACCAGGAGGCAGCTCAGATGAAAACTCGCACACACACGAGCTTTTAAATCTCTGCACCAAATTCACCTTAAACCAGCAAATAATAGAGCCTACAAGATTGGAGAATACACTGGACCTCATCTTCACAAACAATGATGATCTGATACGAAATGTCATCATATCAAAAACGATATACTCAGATCACAACATAATAGAGGTCCAGACATGCATGAGGGGGGCCCCAGATCGACAAAATGTGATCAGTCGCGAAGGAGCCTTCTCCAATTTCAACTTCAATAACAAAAACATAAGGTGGGACCAAGTAAACCAAATCCTAAATGATATAAACTGGGAAGATAGCTTAAGCATCACGGATCCTAACCTATGTCTAGAACAAATTAACTCTGTGGCACTTGAGGTTTGCTCAAGGCAAATTCCCTTAAGGAAAAGGAGGAGAAGATGTAAACTAGAAAGAGAGAGGCGCTCCCTATACATGCAAAGGCAAAGAATAACAGAGCGGCTACAAGAGGCCAATATATCTGAAATACTTAGGGAGGCACTGGTCAGAGAAATAGCAAACATCGAATTAAAACTAAAGGAATCTTACAGGAATCAAGAAGCGCGGGAAGAACTAAAAGCCATAAATGAAATTGAAAGAAACCCAAAGTATTTCTTTTCTTATGCCAAAACAAAGTCGAGAACAACATCCAGTATTGGGCCCCTACTAAAACGAGATGGGTCTTACACAGATGACAGCAAGGAAATGAGTGAGTTACTAAAATCCCAGTATGACTCAGTTTTTAGTGAGCCGCTAACCAGACTAAAAGTTGAAGACCTAAATGAATTTTTTATGAGAGTGCCACAGAACCTGGTAGACGCAAGCCTATCTGACATTATCCTGATGCCACATGACTTTGAAAAGGCGATAAATGACATGCCCATGCACTCCGCTCCAGGCCCCGACTCATGGAACTCAGTGTTCATCAAGAACTGCAAGAAGCCCATATCACGTGCTTTTAACCCTTTCAGGGGTTTTGGTCGTACTAGTACATCTTACGCACTGGGGTTATTGACGTACTAGTACACCTAAATTCTAGCGCCCTCAAATCAAGCAGAAACAGGCTGTTAGGCCTAGATGTGATAAAATGGGTCTGTGCGGTCAGTGTGCGCAGTATAAAAAAATTCCTGCACCACACAGTGCATAATGAGGAAAAAAAAACTGACCGTGTTTTTGGTTTAAAACAGCGACTTTGCAGTCTATTTTCGTATGGTATTTATTGTTGTATTCTCGTTTTCTTGTTCTCCTTTGATAGAATGGAAGATATATTACAGAAATAGAGATGATTTTGATTGGTTTGACAATAACAAGTACCTTGAAATTGAGCTCAAAGTAGCGAAAATGTTGGATTTTTGACGATGTTCAAGAGTAAACAAATCACACCATGCTTCCAATACACATCAACTGGCGAGTCTAATATTCATGCACAAGTGCTCTGATATTATTTATACCATTTTTACAATGATGCAGTTGTATACATAACAATAAATCTTCTATTTTTTGTGAGAATAAAAATTCAAAATGGAAAGCAAAAGTAATGTAAGAGGGGCCTGGAGACGTGACTAATGAACAGAGAAGATGTTATTTTAGTGCCAGGAATGTCTGTCTTGTTTATTATTGATCCTATTTTGAAATTGGCATCGTTTGAAATTTGTGTGAAATTGGCCAAATTGCCATTTTCTGACCACTATTTTGGGTAGTTGAAATTGGTAAATAGGCGGTTTCTTGTACTCAATCCATAGAAGAAATGGAGTTCTAACGAAATAGCTATAATTTTAGTAGACTGAAACATTGAAATGTGCCGAAAATAGGGCTCAAAGTGGGCGAAATCGCGGATGCGTAAGTGTCATGGCTACCGCTAACTTCGCGAAAGCATAATTCCGTTAGTTTTCGATCAAATTTCATAATTTTTGTGGTGTTATGATCGGAAAAAGATTTTCTATCATTCCATAAGAAAAAATAATTTTTTTTTTATAAATTCGTGGACCCGGAGAACGAGTTTCAGAGACCCCCCTGGGACCCCCAAAGGGTTAACATCCTATGGAGAGGGAGCATGGACACTGGGGTCGTCCCACAGTTACTAAAAACAACAGACATAGCCCCACTCCACAAAGGCGGCAGTAAAGCAATGGCAAAGAACTACAGACCAATATCGCTAACGTCCCATATCATAAAAATCTTTGAAAGGGTTCTAAGAAGCAAGATCGCCACTCATCTAGATAACCATCAATTACACAACCCAGGGCAGCATGGGTTTAGAGCAGGTCGCTCCTGTCTGTCCCAACTACTGGACCACTATGACAAGGTCCTGGATGCTCTAGAGAACAAACAGAATGCAGATGTTATATACACAGACTTTGCAAAAGCCTTTGACAAGTGTGACCATGGTGTAATAGCACACAAAATGCGTGATAAAGGAATAACAGGAAAAGTTGGTAGATGGATCTATAATTTCCTAACAAGTAGAACACAAAGAGTAGTAGTCAACAGAGTAAAGTCTGAGGCAGCTAATGTCAAAAGCTCTGTTCCACAAGGCACAGTACTCGCTCCCATCCTGTTCCTCATCCTCATATCGGACATAGACAGGGATATAAGCCACAGTGCCGTGTCTTCCTTTGCAGATGACACCCGAAGCTGTATGACAGTGTCCACCATTGAAGACACTGCAAGACTCCAAGCAGACATAAACCAAATCTTTAAATGGGCTGCAGAAAACAATATGAAGTTCAATGATGAGAAATTTCAATTACTCAGATACGTTAAACGTGAGAAAATTAAAATCTCATCAGAGTACAAAACTAATTCAAACCACACAGTAGAGCGAAAAACTAATGTCAAAGACCTGGAAGTGATCATGTCAGAGGATCTCGCCTTCAAGGACCATAACACCGTAGCAATCGCATCTGCTAGAAAAATGACAGGATGGATAATGAGAACATTCAAAACCAGGGATGCAAAGCCCATGTTGACACTTTACAAATTGCTTGTTCTATCTAGGCTGGAATATTGCTGCACACTAACTGCACCTTTCAAGGCAGGTGAAATTGCTGACCTTGAAAATGTGCAGAGAACCTTCACGGCACGCATAACTGCGATAAACCACCTCAATTACTGGGAACGCTTGAAGTTTCTAAGCCTGTACTCCCTAGAACGCAGGCGGGAGAGATGCATTGTTATATACACGTGGAAAATTCTCGAGGGATTAGTACTAAACTTGCACACGAAAATCACTCCCTACGAAAGCAAAAGACTCGTCAGGCGATGTAACATCCCCCCAATGAAAAGCAGGGGTGCCACTAGCACGTTGAGGGACAACACAATAAGTGTCAGGCGCCCAAGATTGTTTAACTGCCTCCCAGCATACATAAGGGGGATTACCAACAAACCCCTGGCTGTCTTCAAGCAGGCACTGGACAGGCACCTAAAGTCGGTACCTGACCAGCCAGGCTGTGGTTCGTACGTTGGACTGCGTGCGGCCAGCAGTAACAGCCTGGTTGATCAGGCTCTGGTCCAACACGAGGCCTGGTCACAGACCGGGCCGTGGGGTGTTGACCCTGGAATTCTCTCCAGGTAAACCCCAGGTAAACACCGTGACATTGTATTACTATAACCCGAATTAGGCCTAACTCTCGATACCCCATTAGACCCGATCACATGTTATTTCACCAAATTGTCGTCCGAATATCGAATTTCCGGAACAGAATCTCCACAGTTACGTTCGCACACTTTGATATCACTCCATATTACGAAGTGAAGTAATTAAGTCCAGTCTGGCTGTCGCAGTCGCCAAATTCCCAAAGCCATCGCCCGATATCTCCACCCGTGACTATCCTCACCACTTGATCCCCTCTCCCTCCACTCACACCTCTGCCTACGCTATCGGACAGTTCTATTTTCATACCCACATAAATGTTAAGCCACCAGCAGTCCATTCAAGATATCTATTCATATTGGAAAGTTTATCAATTACAACTTTCGGAAAATAGCAATATTTTCCACAACTGTATAAACATTTAAAAATATACCAGAAATGTTATAAATGGTGCAAAGGTGATATTAAAACAATATCAAAGATGGTTGACACAAACCCACTACCATTATAGTATACTCCTCACTTTGTGACGAATTCGTTTACAGACTGGTCTTAGGAACGGAACTCCGTCATTAAGTGAGAAGAGGCTTTATTTCAGACTATCATATCTTCATTCTCCTTTAACCACAGCCAGCACAGAACCAATTTTGCACTCTGTAGATAAACTCTGTCAAACTCTCCACTCTTTGAACCGTTTGATCATTACTGTTTTATGGCCGATTTACTTGCACACACGTCATAATGCCTTCATTGGAGATGCTAGTATAGTCTGGACTCCACGGACTACTCTGTGAACGATGACCAAGTGTTGTTTGCAAATTGCATTTAGGATACTTGTTAGGAAAATACTCCACACTAGCACATATATGGCAGGTCTTCTGTTGGTTACTGAAATCCAAATAATAAATATCATATTCTTTATCACTGTCTACTGCCTCAAATGTTTTATTGTCAGGCAGGAATGACCTCTCGTGAACCCATGCTGAGATTCATTAATGAAATTATGCTCTTCAAGATGACTTCTAATAATATCAGCTATAATTGATTCTAATAATTTGCCTACTATAGACGTCAGGCTTATTGGATGGTAATTTGATGCAATGGACTTATCCCCTGATTTAAATATAGGAACTACATTAGCTATCTTCCACATCTCTGGCACAACACCAGTTAGGATGGACTCATTAAACATGCTTGTTAATGACTGACTAAGTTCTATCTTACATTCTTTAAGTACCCTGGAAAACAACTCATTGGGTCCCAGGGACTTATTTTGTTTCACTTTATCTAATGTTTGATAACCATGTCGCATGTGACAGTAATATTAGTTAATCTGAATTCTTCAGAAACTGAATAACTGTTAATTTCTGGAATCTCATTTATGTCTTCTTGTGTAAAGACGGACAAAAAATAAACATTAAATAGAGAACATATTTCCAGTTCGTTATCCGTCAGCTGTCCATTCCCAATTTTCATAGGTCCTACTTTTTCCCTCACCTTTGTCCTGTACACTTGAAAGAACCCTTTTGGATTAGTCTTTGATTCATTAGCAACTCTAATTTCATAGTAATGTTTAGCCTTTCTAATACCCTTTTTTACTTATCTTTTAAACTGAACATATTGGTCAGTAACGTTAACCTCTCCTCTTTTGATGCGCCTATAAATTCCTCTTTTCTCCCCTTAAAGATACTTTAGCCTCCTGTTAACCCATTTGAGATCATTATTATTCGAAACCTTATTTCCCAAAGAAATAATGTAAATACAATTAATCTGTTCCACCCAAAAATATTCACATACTAAATAATAAAAAACAGATTAATAAATAACATTTACTTACCTTTATTGAAGAGAGTTGCAGGCATCTGGAAGATAGGGAGGATGACAGGGGCAGGGTGTTAGTGATTGGAAGGGGAATCCCCCTCCAAAATGACTTCAGGTAACAAGTCCTTATCTTGGGTTACTTCCCTTCTTTTTCTTTTAATGCCACTAGGACCAGCTTGAGAGTCACTGGTTCCCTGCCTCGTAAAATAACTGTCCACAGTCCTCTGTTTTTGGCGACTCTTTAATATTTTCCTGAAGTGCAACATGGCTCTGTCACTGAAGTGGTTGCACAGATCGCTCATTTCAGCTTGCTCAGGGTGGTGTTTTTCAACAAATGTCTGCAACCTACTCCACAGAACACATTTCCTTAATCACTGAATCCTTCACTCTCTCTTCCTCCTCTTGTGAAGCAATAACCTCAGCTCTGGTCTGATGCTGTTCCAGTTCCAGCTGTTGCAGCTCTTCAGTTGTTAGCTCTACCCTGTGCTCCTCCACCAACTCTTCCACATCCTCACCACTCACCTCCAACCCCAGGCTGTTCCCCAATGCCACAATATCTTCCACAACAGGCACAGGGTCGTCAGGGTCAGCCTCAAATCCTTCAAAATCCCTATTTTTCAACACAATCCGGCCACATTGGTCTCCAAGCATAGTTCAAAGTCCTGGAAGTCACTCCCTCCCAAGCCTTATCTATAAGGCCTATGCATTGCACGATATTGAAGTGATCTTTCCAGAACTCTCTTAGGGTCAATGCAGTGTCTGAGGTCACATTAAAGCACTTCTGAAACACTGCTTTGGTGTACAGTTTCTTGAAGTTTGCAATGACCTGCTGGTCCATGGGCTGGATGAGAGGAGTGGTGTTAGGAGGCAAGAACTTCACTCTGATGAAATTGAAGTTGTCAGACAAACACTCTTCCAAGTTGTGAGGATGAGCAGGAGCATTGTCCAGTACCAGGAGGCATTTGAGTGGCAATTTCTTTTCCAGGAGGTATTTCTTCACACTAGGGCCAAACACTCCAGTCAACCATTCCATGAAAAAGTCCCTAGTGACCCATGCATTAGTGTTAGCCTTCCAATGCACACACAAATAATTCCTGTTAACATTGTATTTCTTGAAGGCTCTGGGATTTTCTGAGTGATACACCAGTAAAGGCTTCACTTTAAAATCACCACTGGCATTGGCACACATCATAAGAGTTAGTCTGTCTTTCATAGGCTTGTGTCCTGGCAGTGCCTTTTCCTCCTGAGTAATGAAGGTCCTGTTGGGCATTTTCTTCCAAAACAGGCCTGTTTCATCACAATTAAACACTTGTTGGGGGAGTAATTCTTCAGCCTCAATGAACCCCTTAAATTCACTCACAAATTTTTCAGCTGCACGTTTGTCTGAGCTGGCTGCCTCACCCATGCCTCACAACACGGTATATGCCACTACGTTTCTTAAACCTGTCAAACCAGCCTCTGCTGGCTTTAAAATCACTCTCCTCAGTACTGGTTCCAGGCATTATCTTGACAAACTTGCAGCTGAAAAATTTGTGAGTGAATTTAAGGGGTTCATTGAGGCTGAAGAATTACTCCCCAACAAGTGTTTAATTGTGATGAAACAGGCCTGTTTTGGAAGAAAATGCCCAACAGGACCTTCATTACTCAGGAGGAAAGGCACTGCCAGGACACAAGCCTATGAAAGACAGACTAACTCTTATGATGTGTGCCAATGCCAGTGGTGATTTTAAAGTGAAGCCTTTACTGGTGTATCACTCGGAAAATCCCAGAGCCTTCAAGAAATACAATATTAACAGGAATTATTTGTGTGTGCATTGGAAGGCTAACACTAATGCATGGGTCACTAGGGACTTTTTCATGGAATGGTTGACTGGAGTGTTTGGCCCTAGTGTGAAGAAATACCTCCTGGAAAAGAAATTGCCACTCAAATGCCTCCTGGTACTGGACAATGCTCCTGCTCATCCTCACAACTTGGAAGAGTGTTTGTCTGACAACTTCAATTTCATCAGAGTGAAGTTCTTGCCTCCTAACACCACTCCTCTCATCCAGCCCATGGACCAGCAGGTCATTGCAAACTTCAAGAAACTGTACACCAAAGCAGTGTTTCAGAAGTGCTTTGATGTGACCTCAGACACTGCATTGACCCTAAGAGAGTTCTGGAAAGATCACTTCAATATCGTGCATTGCATAGGCCTTATAGATAAGGCTTGGGAGGGAGTGACTTCCAGGACTTTGAACTATGCTTGGAGACCAATGTGGCAGGATTGTGTTGAAAAAGGGGGATTTTGAAGGATTTGAGGCTGACCCTGACCCTGACGACCCTGTGTCTGTTGTGGAAGATATTGTGGCATTGGGGAACAGCCTGGGGTTGGAGGTGAGTGGTGAGGATGTGGAAGAGTTGGTGGAGGAGCACAGGGTAGAGCTAACAACTGAAGAGCTGCAACAGCTGGAACTGGAACAGCATCAGACTAGAGCTGAGGTTATTGCTTCACAAGAGGAGGAAGAGAGAGTGAAGGATTCAGTGATTAAGGAAATGTGTTCAGTGGAGTAGGTTGCAGACATTTGTTGAAAAACACCATCCTGAGCAAGCTGAAATGAGCCATCTATGCAACCACTTCAGTGACAGAGCCATGTTGCACTTCAGGAAAATATTAAAGAGTCGCCAAAAACAGAGGGCTGTGGACAGTTATTTTACGAGGCAGGGAACCAGTGACTCTCAAGCTGGTCTAGTGTCATTAAAGAAAAGAAGGAAGTAACCCCAGATAAGGACTTGTTACCTGAAGTCATTTTGGAGGGATTCCCTTCCAATCACTAACACCCTGCCCTGTAATCCTCCTATCTTCCAGATGCCTGCAACTCTCTTCAATAAAGGTAAGTAAATGTTATTTATTAATCTGTTTTTTATTATTTAGTATGTGAATATTTTTGGGTGGAACAGATTAATTGTATTTACATTATTTCTTTGGGAAATAAGGTTTCGAATAATAACGATCTCAAATGGGTTAACAGGAGGCTAAAGTATCTTTAACCCTTTGGGGGTCGACAGGCCTTCTGAGGAAAGTGTTCCTGGGTCGAAAAATATTCGGAAAAAAAAATATTATTTTTCTTATGAAATGATAGAGTTTTTTTTCTGAATCTAAATAGCTAAACACAATTTTTTTGCGATCAATACTTACGGAGATATGGAGGATTCAAGTTGACCCAAAATGATCCGGTGACGGCAACATCGGCGGCTTCCGGTTGGCTGGTAATCGTTTTTTTTTTTTTTTGAAGTTATTTTCTTATGAAATTTTTTTTTTTTTTCAAATAACATTTATGGACTGTGAGACCAATATAAGTGCTGTTTTTCAAATATTCACTCGCTATTTCTTATAAAATAATGCCACAAAGTTTGTTATCACTAGTTTGTTTACAAAACATATTTACAACAATGTACAATGTACAATTATGTTTATAACTATTGTTCAATCATATATATACACATATTGAGTCACTGCAGATGTTTCTAGAAGTTCTGCAGCCTGTGGAAGTCTCTGAAACATGGTTCCATGCACAATGGTGTTTCACATTCCACACACACAAAACGAGTGTCTTTGCGTTGCTGTGGGCGTCTTTTTGTATGTGCACAGACATAACACCTCTTCTGAGCCTTTTTCTTGCAAGCAGTAGCAGGCAGTTTTGTTAGGAAGTGTTCACCACCAAGCCTCAGACGAGAGGTTAGTTGTTGGTAATTTCATGGGCGGTTTTCTATTGCAGGTGGTGTTTCTTGGTACTTGGTGATTATTTGCCTGATAACAGACAAACAAAATTCGCCATATGGTGGTTTGTTTGTGGTCTTCAACTTATAAACATTATAAGCATTGAGCATGGAAATGTCCAGAATGTGAAAAAAGAGTTTTATGTACCACTTATAACTCTTTCTAACACAATCAGCAAACCCAATCTGCATGTCACATTTGTCCACTGAACGCATATTGAGAGTGTAGTCCATCACAGCTGCAGGTTTTAGAATGGGTTCATCGGTCTCTCTATTCACCCTGCCACTGTCTGCCATTTCATTAGGGTGAATTGATGACAACAGTGTGACATCTCGTTTGTCATGCCACCTAAATGCCATGATATCATTGGCAGCAAACGCCTGCACCTCACCTCTACGAGTGCCAGCACTGAACCTAGGCATATGCTTACGATTTGCACGCACTGTACCGCACACATCTGTCAAGTTCACTCGAAAAAAATCACTGAGGGAGGGGCTTGTGTACCAGTTATCAGTATATAATATATGCCCCTTACCAAGATATGGTTCCATCATTGTTCTAACCACATCACCAGAGATACCCAGTAACTTCCTGGTATCTTTCAATGTATTACTTCCAGTGTACACAATAATATCCAATACAATACCACTGTAGCAATCACAAAGCACAAACAACTTTATACCAAAGCGTTTCCTCTTGCTTGGTATATACTGCTTGAATGACAGTCTACCTTTGAACAGAATCAGTGACTCGTCAATAACAAGCTTCCTGAAGGGATAAAAATACATATTGAACTTCTCTTTCAGATACAGAAACACATTCCTAATCTTATATAACCTGTCGGATCTGTCAGGCCTGGTTTTGTCCGAAAAATGCAACATGCGTAGAAGTAGCACAAATCGATTCACTGGTATAATATCACTGAAAGCTGGTGTTGCAATCAATCTGTCTGTTGACCAATATGATTTGATACGGTGTTTATAAACATGCGGCATAAGCATTATTGTGGCAAAGAAAAGATACATCTCTGCCACAGTTGTCTCCTTCCACTGGTGTAGACGTGATTTTGGTGAAAGAATCGTGTTTGCCATTGTGTAATCGAAGTATCTGTTGCTTTCTCTGATAATAATGTCTATCAGGGGTTCGTCAAAGAATAACTGGAAACATTCCAGTTCAGTGGCATTGTTCCCAAGTGGACAAGATGGGCGTAATCCACTGTGACTTTCATCAAACTGATGGGGATTGGGAATAAAATTGTCAGCTTCCTGCCAATTCCAGGTGCGGTCTGCTGGTGGGTACTGGATATTTACAGGTGGTTGTGGGGGTTGTGGAAGTGGAGGTTGTGGTTGTGGGGGTTGGTGGGTGGGTGAGGGTTGCCTTTGTTGTAACTGAGCTGAGTCAGCAGCGTGGGTGCCAGCATGGTCCACTGCTGGTGCCTCGCGCGCCACACCACCACCACCACTACCTGTTGCATGCACATTTCTCATACCAATTGCAATGCTATCATCATCATTTTCACTATCACTTCCTGTTGTACGCCCACGGGATGTACTCCGAGATGTACTCCTAACCCTTGGCACACTACCAGACCGCATATACCGTCATTTCGAAGGGCTTGGAGTTCATAGTCACTATCAGTATCATCACCATTGCTCACATCTGAGTCTGGGACATTAGAAAATAGGAGTTTCCACCTTCGTTCTGGTACAACTGGCCATGAACAAGACGCCACAGCACCAGAGGTGGACGGCTGTGGGTCGTCTGGGTTTTCCTCACTTATACCGGTATTATGGTCACTAGTTTCGGTCACAACCGCCTCAAAACCTTGAAAGTCACCTTCACTAACACCCCCATCACTGTTAGAACTGTCACTGATAAATAAAAGTGTCCCAATTCGCGAGGAGTTCTTGCTGCGAGGCATGGTGGAGAAGGTGTACTGAAATGGTGTTCCCACAATGCACCACTGGGTGCCCGATTTTTTTCCTACTGTGCACACTGACCACGCAGACCCATTCTCTCATCCCTAGGCCTACCAGCTGTTTCCTGCTTAATTTGAAGCCGCTAGAATTTACGCATACTAGTACGGCACCAACCCCTGCTCGTAAAACGTACTAGTACGGCACCGACCCCGAAAGGGTTAAGGGGAGAAAAGAGGAATTTATAGGCGCATCAAAAGAGGAGAGGTTAACGTTACTGACCAATATGTTCAGTTTAAAAGATAAGTAAAAAAGGGTATTAGAAAGGCTAAACATGACTATGAAATTAGAGTTGCTAATGAATCAAAGACTAATCCAAAAGGGTTCTTTCAAGTGTACAGGACAAAGGTGAGGGAAAAAGTAGGACCTCTGAAAATTGGGAATACACAGCTGACGGATAACGAACTGGAAATATGTTCTCTATTTAATGTATATTTTTTGTCCGTCTTTACACAAGAAGACATAAATGAGATTCCAGAAATTAACAGTTATTCAGTTTCTGAAGAATTCAGATTAACTAATATTACTGTCACACGCAACATGGTTATCAAACATTAGATAAAGTGAAACAAAATAAGTCCCCGGGACCCAATGAGTTGTTTTCCAGGGTACTTAAAGAATGTAAGATAGAACTTAGTCAGTCATTAACAAGCATGTTTAATGAGTCCATCCTAACTGGTGTTGTGCCAGAGATGTGGAAGATAGCTAATGTAGTTCCTATATTTAAATCAGGAAAAAGTCCATTGCATCAAATTACCATCCAATAAGCCTGACGTCTATAGTAGGCAAATTATTAGAATCAATTATAGCTGATATTATTAGAAGTCATCTTGAAGAGCATAATTTCATTAATGAATCTCAGCATGGGTTCACGACAGGTCATTCCTGCCTAACAATAAAACATTTGAGGCAGTAGACAGTGATAAAGAATATGATATTTATTATTTGGATTTCAGTAACCAACAGAAGACCTGCCGTATATGTGCTAGTGTGGAGTATTTTCCTAACAAGTATCCTAAATGCAATTTGCAAACAACACTTGGTCATCGTTCACAGAGTAGTCCGTGGAGTCCAGACTATACTAGCATCTCCAATGAAGGCATTATGACGTGTGTGCAAGTAAATCGGCCATAAAACAGTAATGATCAAACGGTTCAAAGAGTGGAGAGTTTGACAGAGTTTATCTACAGAGTGCAAAATTGGTTCTGTGCTGGCTGTGGTTAAAGGAGAATGAAGATATGATAGTCTGAAATAAAGCCTCTTCTCACTTAATGACGGATTTCCGTTCCTAAGACCAGTCTGTAAACGAATTCGTCACAAAGTGAGGAGTATACTATAATGGTAGTGGGTTTGTGTCAACCATCTTTGATATTGTTTTAATATCACCTTTGCACCATTTATAACATTTCTGGTATATTTTTAAATGTTTATACAGTTGTGGAAAATATTGCTATTTTCCGAAAGTTGTAATTGATAAACTTTCCAATATGAATAGATATCTTGAATGGACTGCTGGTGGCTTAACATTTATGTGGGTATGAAAATAGAACTGTCCGATAAGCGTAGGCAGAGGTGTGAGTGGAGGGGAGAGGGGGATTCAAGTGGTGAGGATAGTCACGGGTGGAGATATCGGGCGATGGCTTTGGGAATTTGGCGACTGCGACAGCCAGACTGGACTTAATTACTTCACTTCGTAATATGGAGTGATATCAAAGTGTGTGACGCGAAATTCGTGGAGATTCGTTCTGGAAAATCCGATATTCGGGCGACAATTTGGTGAAATAACATGTGATCGGGGTCTAATGGGGTATCGAGAGTTAGGCCTAATTCGGGTTATAGTAATACAATGTCACGGTGTTTACCTGGAGTTTACCTGGAGAGAATTCCAGGGGTCAACGCCCCCACGGCCCGGTCTGTGACCAGGCCTCGTGTTGGACCAGAGCCTGATCAACCAGGCTGTTACTGCTGGCCGCACGCAGTCCAACGACGAACCACAGCCTGGCTGGTCAGGTACCGACTTTAGGTGCCTGTCCAGTGCCTGCTTGAAGACAGCCAGGGGTTTGTTGGTAATCCCCCTTATGTATGCTGGGAGGCAGTTAAACAATCTTGGGCGCCTGACACTTATTGTGTTGTCCCTCAACGTGCTAGTGGCACCCCTGCTTTTCATTGGGGGGATGTTACATCGCCTGACGAGTCTTTTGCTTTCGTAGGGAGTGATTTTCGTGTGCAAGTTTAGTACTAATCCCTTGAGAATTTTCCACGTGTATATAACAATGCATCTCTCCCGCCTGCGTTCTAGGGAGTACAGGCTTAGAAACTTCAAGCGTTCCCAGTAATTGAGGTGGTTTATCGCAGTTATGCGTGCCGTGAAGGTTCTCTGCACATTTTCAAGGTCAGCAATTTCACCTGCCTTGAAAGGTGCAGTTAGTGTGCAGCAATATTCCAGCCTAGATAGAACAAGCAATTTGTAAAGTGTCAACATGGGCTTTGCATCCCTGGTTTTGAATGTTCTCATTATCCATCCTGTCATTTTCTAGCAGATGCGATTGCTACGGTGTTATGGTCCTTGAAGGCGAGATCCTCTGACATGATCACTTCCAGGTCTTTGACATTAGTTTTTCGCTCTACTGTGTGGTTTGAATTAGTTTTGTACTCCGATGAGATTTTAATTTTCTCACGTTTTCCGTATCTGAGTAATTGAAATTTCTCATCATTGAACTTCATATTGTTTTCTGCAGCCCATTTAAAGATTTGGTTTATGTCTGCTTGGAGTCTTGCAGTGTCTTCAATGGTGGACACTGTCATACAGCTTCGGGTGTCATCTGCAAGGAAGACACCTGCATTCTGTTTGTCTTCTAGCGCATCCAGGACTTTGTCGTAGTGGTCCAGTAGTTGGGACAGACAGGAGCGACCTGCTCTAAACCCATGTTGCCCTGGGTTGTGTAATTGATGGGTATCTAGATGAGTGGCGATCTTGCTTCTTAGAACCCTTTCAAAGATTTTTATGATATGGGACGTTACGCTATTGGTCTGTAGTTCTTTGCTATTGCTTATTGCCCCTTTGTGAGTGGGGCTATGACTGTTGTTTTTAGGAACTGCGGAGACCCCAGTGTCCATGCTCCCTCTTCATAAGATGTTAAAAGCATGTTCTTGATGAACACGGAGTTCCACGAGTCGAGACCTGGAGCGGAGTGCATGGGCATGTCATTTATTGCCTTTTCGAAGTCATTTGGCATCAGGGTAATGTCAGATAAGCTTGCGTCTGCTAAGTTCTGTGGCACTCTCATAAAAAATTCATTTAGGTCTTCGACTTTCAGTCTGGTTAGCGGCTTGCTAAAAACTGAGTCATACTGGGACTTTAGTAACTTACTCATTTCCTTGCTGTCATCTGTGTAGGACCCATCTCGTTTAAGTAGGGGCCCAATACTAGATGTTGTTCTCGACTTTGATTTGGCATAAGAAAAGAAATTCTTTGGGTTTCTTTCAATTTCATTTATGGCTTTTAGTTCTTCCCACATTTCTTGATTCCTGTAAGATTCCTTTAGTTTTAATTCGGTTTGCTATTTCTCTGACCAGTGTCTCCCTACGTATTTCAGATATACAGTGGTACCTCGAGTTACGATATTTTTTCGTTCGAGAATGCTGTTCAAGTGCCATTACCAAACAAATTTATCCCCATAAGGAATAATGTAAAATAGACTAGTCCTTTTACACCCCAAAAAATATACTTACAAAAGCATTTAAAAAAATAAACTTACATAGAAAAGCGATTTTGGGGACCATCGTAACTCAGGTACCACTGTATTGGCCTCTTGTAGCCACTCTGTTATTCTTTGCCTTCTCCTGTATTGGGACACCTCTCTCTTTCTAGTTTGCATCTTCTCCTCCTTTACCTTAAGGGAATTTGCCTTGAGCAAACCTCAAGTGCCACAGAGTTAATTTGTTCTAGACATAGGTTAGGATCTGTGATGCTTAGGCTATCTTCCCAGTTTATGTCATTTAGGACTTGGTTTACTTGGTCCCACCTTATGTTTTTGTTATTGAAGTTGAATTTGGAGAAGGCTCCTCATGACTGATCACATTTTGTCGATCTGGGCTCCTGCATACATGTCTGGACCTCTATTATGTTAGATCTGAGTACAGTGGACCCTCGGAAATGAACAACCCAACTCCCCTTTATGTAAGATTATTATTGTAAGTGCTTTTATAGGTGTATTTTTGGGGTCTGAAACGGACTAATCTAATTTACATCATTCCTTATGGGAATAAATTCGTTTAGTAACACTTGACAGCATTCTAGAATGATGAATGTTCGATTTCAGGGTCAACTGTATATTTTTTGATATGATGACATTTCGTATCAGATCATCATTGTTGGTGAAGATGAGGTCCAGCGTATTCTCTAATCTTGTAGGCTCTACTATTTGCTGGTTTAGGTGAATTTGGTGCAGAGATTTAACCCTCAGGGTCCACGAATTTCAAAAAAAAAAAAAAAAATCTTATGAAATGATAGAGAATCTTTTTCCGATCATAACGACACAAAAATTATGAAATGTGATTGGAAACTAACGGAATTATGCTTTCGCGAAGTTAGTGGTATTCATGACATTTACATCGGCGTTTTCGCCTATTTTGACCCCTATTTTCGGCAAATTCCATTGCTTCAGTCTACTAAAATTATAGCTATTTCGCTAGAACTCCATTTCTTCTATCGACTGAGTACAAGAAACCGCCTATTTACCAAATTCAACTACCCAAAATAGTGGTGAAAATGGCAATTTGGCCAATTTCACAAAATTTCAAAGGATGCCAATTTCAAAATAGGGTCCATAATAAACAAGGCAGACATTTCTGGCACTAAAATAACATCTTCTCTGTTCATTAGTCATGTCACCAGGCCTCTTACATTACTTTTGCTTTCCATTTTGAATTTTTATTCTCAAAAAAAATAGAAGATTTACTGTTATGTATACAACTGCATCATTGTAAAAATGGTATAAATAACATCAGTGCACTTGTGCAAGATATTAGACTCTCCAGTTGATGTGTATTGGACGCATGGTGTGATTTGTTTACTCTTGAACATCGGCCAAAATCGAACTTTTTCGCTACTTTGCGCTCAGTTTCAAGGTACTTGTCATCGTGAAACCAGTCCAAATTATCTTTAATTCTGTAGTATATCATCTATTCTATAAAATGAGACTAAGAAAACGATAATACAAGCATAAATTCCATACGAAAATAGACTGCAAAATCGCTGTTTTAAACCAAAAACAGGGTTTCAGAGTTTTTCCTCATTATGCATTGTGTGGTGCAGGAATTTTTATACTGCGCACACTGACCGCACAGACCCATTCAATCACATCTAGGCCTAACAGCCTGTTTCTGCTTGATTTGAGGCGCTAGAATTTAGGCGTACTAGTACGTCAATAACTACAGTGCGTAAAACGTACTTGTCGACCATAACCCGAAAGGGTTAAAAGTTTATGTGTGTGGAGTTTTCATCTGGGCTGCCTCCTGGTTTTATCTCTGCTACCACATTGTTTGCAATATTCCTCCATTTTAAGATAAGATAAGATAAGATTTCTTCAGATTTTAACCGGAAGGTTAGCCACCCCGGATAACCCAAGAAAGTCAGTGCGTCATCGAGGACTGTCTGTCTTATTTCCATTGGGGTCCTTAATCTTGTCCCCCAGGATGCGACCCACACCAGTCGACTAACAATTAAGGTACCTATTTGCTGCTAGGTGAACATGACAACAGGTGTGGAAACACGTCAAAATGTTTCTACCCCCTGAGAATCCAACCCGGGCCCACCGTGTGTGAAACGGGGCTCTGGTCACCAGACCACCGGGCCACGGTGCCTTAGGTTGAAAAAATCCCCCAGGAGCAAGATGTTGGGGGCAGGAGCTGGAAGATTTTCCAGACAGTGGTCAATTTTCAGAAGCTGTTCCTGGAATTGTTGGGGACGTTGCATCCGGAGGCTTGTATACAACCACGATGACCAGGTTTTGGTTCTCGATCTTTACTGCTAATACTTCAACTACATCATTAGAGGCATTTAGTAGTTCTGAACATATAAGTGACTCTGTGATATACAGAGCCAACCTACCCCCTTCCTTTTGCCTGTTCACTCTGTCACATCTGTATAGTTGTAGCCGGGATCCATATTTCAATGTCCAAGTGATCTCTTATGTGGGTCTCTGTGAAAGCCGCAAACATAGCATTTGACTCTGTAAGCAGTCCACTTGGATGTAAGGTATCTTGTTGTTTGTTGCTGGCTTAGACCCTGTATATTTGCAAAGATGAATGTCGTTGGGTATGTGGTATGGGGGTCTTTTTTCCTCGCACTAATATCTGTTGTTTTGGAGTGGAGGCCATTGACTGTGGTTCCACTCCAGAAATGATTAGTTGATGTACGATTTCTGTCATTTCCTGCCAACTTTTTTTTCCCTTTCCTGGCACTAAAAAAATCTATAATAATAATATAATAATAATAATAATATTTTTATTTTAATGCATTTACAAATTAATTTTTTTATTGGTAGTTACAATTATAAAACTGAGGAGAGCCACTGGGATGCCATGGCATTAGGGGCAGCTTATTCTAAGACTTATTCACTAAAGACTTAATGCTAGAGAAATTGATTGAGTTTATTCTAGTTCTGTATTATTTAAAATTTCAATCTGATTATACATACAATAAAGACAATTTCAAAGAAATTTTGGTTTGAGTTTATTAAGTTGTATATTTTAATTCAAGTTACAGTATGTTGATGCTATACTAGTATAATAACAATACTAAAAAAATTTGTTGAGTTTCTTCTAGTTATATATTTATTTCTATTTAACAAAATGATGATACTATAATATTTAATGAAAATATTTTGATATTATTGAACAAGTGTTAAGGAGGTTTGACATAAAAATTGGGAATTATTTAAGTAAAATAACTTTGGGGTTTGAAAGTTTGGTAATTATGAGTATTTAGAAAGGTGGTAGGTGATTTTTGGAAGAGTCTTGAATTGATTTTGGACAAGGTTAACTTAATATTTACTGGTAATAAATTTCCCGATTCGGGGGCCCCTTTATGTCTAAATTTTAAATTGGTTAGAATGGACTCGGGGGTATGTCAAATGGTGATCTGTGTCTTGTGTCATGGTCGTGGGCCCTATTAAAGTTGTTGGGGAAATTTTGAGCGGAGGGTTGATATTGCTGGAGTTTTATGTATGTAGATGGCACATGAATGGGGTGGAATATTTTTTACGGTGAGTAGTGTAGGTAGAAAGGTTGGTGGGCAGCACCACCCAGGGGGGGTACTACCTCCCCCAGGTGACGTGAAACAAAAACCTGAAACTGTTTAACATGATGGTAGGATTGCTGGTGTCTTTGTCTCATAAACACGCTGGAAAACGGTATATCTACTTTTTCTACCCCATTTTAAAGGTCACACTACACTGGCAGTACAATGCTATATATTTAAAACACACATCTGGGTTTTTCTTCTTTTTCTTAATAGCTCTTGTTCTTTTTATTTTCTCTATTGTCCATGGGGAAGTGGAAAAGAATGTTTCCCCCTAAGCCTTTGGTTGGGTATAGGCGACTAAAGATGCAGGAGCAATGGGCTAGTAACCCCTTCTCCTGTACAAATCTACTAAAAACGAGAAGAAAACTTTATAAAATTGGGGTGTCTGAATGTGCGTGGATGTAGTGCGGATGATAAGAAGAGATGATTGCCGATGTTATGAATGAAAAAGTTGGATGTCCTGGCCCTAAGCGAAACAAAGCTGAAGGGTAGGCGAGTTTCAGTGGGGAGAAATAAATGGGATTAAGTCAGGAGTATCTGAGAGAGTTAGAGCTAAGGAAGGGGTAGCAATAATGTTGAAGGATCAGTTATGGAAGGAAAGAATATAAATGTGTAAATTCAAGGATTATGTGGATTAAAATAAGGGTCGGATGCGAAAAGTGGGTCATAAAAAGCGTGTATGCACCTGGAGAAGAGAGGAGTGTAGAGGAGAGAGTTTTTGGGGAGATGTTAAGCGAATGTATAGGAACTTTTGAACCAAATGAGAAGTAATTGTGGTAGGGGACCTAAATGCTAAAGTGGGAGAAACATGCAGAGAGGGTGTAGTAGGTAAGTTTGGGGTACCAGGTGTAAATGATAATGGGAGCCCTTTGATTGAACTTTGTATAGAAAGGGGTTTAGTTATAGGTAATACATATTTTAAGAAAAAAAGGATAAATAAGTATACAAGATATGATGTAGGGCGTAATGACAGTAGTTTGTTGGACTATGTATTGGTAGATAAAAGACTGTTGAGTAGACTTCAGGATGTACATGTTTATAGAGGGCTACAGATATATCAGATCACTTTTTAGTTATAGCTACAGTGGGAGTAAAAGGTAGATGGGATACAAGGAAAATAGAATCAGTAAGTAAAGAGGTGAAGGTTTATAAACTAAAGAGGAGGCAGTTAGGTGAAGATATAAACAACTATTGGAGGATAGATGGAGCTAGTGAGAGTGTAGGCAATGGGGTCGAAAATGTATGGGGTAGATTTAAAATGTAGTGTTAAAGTGTTCAGCAGAAGTTTGTGGTTACAGGCAGTGGGTGCTGGAGGGAAGAGGAGCGATTGGTGGAATGATGTAAAGAGAGTAGTAAGGGAAAAAGTTAGCATATGAGGTTTTACAAAGTAGAGTGATGCAAGGAGGGAAGAGTATATGGAGAGAAAAGAGGTTAAGAGTGGGACAATGTAAAAAAGAGAGAGATGAGATGGGTGAGATGTTATCAGCAAATTTTGTTGAAAATAAGAAAAAGTTTTTGGAATGAGATTAATAAGTTGAGGAAGCCTAGAGAACAAATGGATTTGACAGTTAAAAATAGGAGAGAGGGTTATTAAATGGAGGATTAAATTTTCGGGAAGATGGAGAGAATATTTGAGGATTTGTTAAATGTTGATGAAGACGGGAAACTGTGATTTCGTGTGTAGGGCAAGGAGGAATAACATCTTGTAGGAGTGGAAGAGCCAGTTGTGGGTGTAGGGAAAAAGTGAGGCAGTGGGTAGAATGAAAGGGGTAAGGCAGCTGGGATTGATGGGATAAAGATAGAAATGTTAAAAGCAGGTGGGGGTATAATTTTGGGTGGTTGGTTTTATTATTGTATAATGTAGGAAGAGGGTAAGTACCTAAGGATTGGCAGAGCGTGTATTGTTTTTGTATAAAGCCGGGGACAAAGAGAAGTGCAAAAATTATAGGGGCATAAGTCTGTTGAGTGTACCTGGTAAAGTGTATGGTAGAGTTATTTTGGGAAAAAATTAAAAAAACAGAAAACAGGATAGCAGATGAACAAGGGGGGTTTAGGAAGGTAGGGGTGTGTGGCAAGTGTTTACAGTGAAACATATGAGGTGGGCGTGTTGGATAAGGGTAAAGGTGTTTTTTGTGGCATTTATGGATTTGGAAAAGGCGTATGATAGGGTAGATAGGGGGCAATGTGGCAGATGTTGCAGGTGTATGGAATAGGAGGGAAGGTTACTGAAAGCAGTGAAGAGTTTTATGAGGATAGTGAGGCTCAGGTTAGAGTGTGTAGGAGGAAGGGACTATTTCCCAGTAAAGTGGGCTTGGGGGGTGTGTGATGTCACCGTGGTTGTTCATTATTTTATAGATGGGTTGTAAGAGAGTGAATCAGGGTCTTGGAAAGGGGTGTTGGCTTAAAGATGAAGCAAATACGGTGGATTGTCATTTGCTTTTGCTGATGACACTTTTTTTTAAATTCTGAAGAAACTGCAGGGTTGGGGGATAATTTGGTAGGGTGTGTAAAAGAAGAAAATTGAAAGTGAATATAGGAAGAGTAAGGTGATGGGGGATAACAAAAAGGAATAGGTGATGAAAGATTGGATATCAGATTGGAGGAGGGTATGGAGGAGGTGAATGTATTCAGATATTTGGGAGTGGACTTGGCGGATGGGTTTTGAAGGTTGGGGTGAATCTAGAATTGATGAGGGAAAGTTGAGTGGGTGTTGGTCTGTGGAGACAAGAACCTTGTCCAGGAGTAAGAGAGTGTAGAAGGGTATAGTTATACCAACGCTCTTATATGGGTGTGAAGCATGGGTGATGAATGTTGCAACGAGGAAACTGGAGGCGTGGGGTCATCTGAGGTCAATGTGGGGTGTGAATATAAGGGGGGGAAAACGGAGTTGAAATTTTAGGAGGAGGTGGGATTACCAAAGGGTGCCCCAGACAGGGGGGTTGTTGAGGTGGTTTGGACTGTAGAGAGAATGGAGCGAGACAGAGTGACTTCGAGTGTATAAATCTGTAGTGGAGGAAGGCGGGGTAGGGGTCGGCTAGGAAAGGTTGGGGGGAGGTAGAGGAGTTTGTGTGAGGCGGGCCCAGCAAGCATGTGTGAGCGTTTTGATAGGAGTGAATGGGCATTGGTTTTAATACTTGACGTGCTGTTGGAGTGAGCAAAGTACATTTATGAAAGGTTCAGGAAACGGCAGGGGACTTGAGTTCTGGAGATGGAAGTACGGGGTCCCGCCTCTGAAGGAGGTGTTAATGTTCGTTTATCTTTAGTGTAAGCACCCTTCTGGCAAGACAGTGATGGGTGGGATGATGAAATTTTTTCTTTCGGCCACCCCTTTGGTGGGAATCGGCCGATGTGTTAATAAAATAAAATAATAGTTTTAATGTTCTGAATATAGGTAAAATATGTTGTCTAGAGGGGGGAATTATCATCTGACTGCAGCCTTTGCTGGGTTATGAGTGGTCTAAGGTGATTTAATGTTGTTGACCCCCATGCACTGATTCCATAGGTGAATGGGAATAAAGAATGTTTGGGTCTAGAGCTGGTTTTTGGCACATGATAGCGTATCTTAGATAATATACCTACTGTCTTTGAGATTTTCTTGGGAAAATTTGTTGTACATATATGAGTTTGGGAAATTTTAAAACTACTGTCAATTTGGGTTCCTAGGAATTTTCCCTCTTTGAGTCTTGTGATGGGTGCACCATTTAGTGTTATTTAAGTGGGAAAATTTGCGTTTGTTTTCCCAAAATGTATGAAGTAGGTCTTGTCAGTGAGAGTAAGTTTATTTGTCGTCATCCATGTTGTTATTTTCTGTAATTCGGCATTAACTGTGTTGGCTAGTATGACTGGATTTGGGTGAAGACATATGTTGTGTCATCTGCAAATAAAATGGGTTTGAGTAGTTGTGATGCATTCGGTAGGTCGTTTATGTAAATGGGAAAAAAGAGTGGCCCCAGGACACTACCTTGAGGACACCGACTTTTAATTTGTCGTGTGAAGAGTTCACTCCCTTTGTGTACACATACTGGCTTCTGTTGCTAAGGTCGACTTTAGGTAATTGAGGGTGCCCCCCAATACCATAGTGCACTAATTTTGTGAGCAATAAATCATGGTCGACTGTTTTCAAATGCTTTGCTGGGTCATAAGATTCCCAGCGGAACTTCTTTCTTCTCAAGTGCGGTGTATATTAACTCAACATGTGTGTTATAAACATCGTTTGTGCTCTTGATTGGAAATCCAAATTGACAGGGGTTTAGTACATTGTGTGAAACGAGGAAGGAATAGATCTGTTTATGAATTAATTTTTTGAAGATTTTAGAAAGCAGTGGTAAATTTGAGATTCGTCTATAATTTAAGTCACTTTGGTCACCACTCTCCGGGTGGCTGTCTTCAGGTTTTTCCATGGTCTGGAAATTTTTGTCATCTTGTACTCTTTAGGTGGGGTTTCAAAAGTTATGCATATCTTTCCTGAACTGACGGTGGCACATTTTTAACACAGGACAGGAGATTGCATTTTTCCCGGTTTTCAAAGGGCACGGCATTTTCTTGGGTGGTCATAATTGCATGTCCCATCTGTTTTCCCAGATATTCCATGCCTGCAGATACCAAGTGCATAATATTCCAAAAAGATTCAAAAGAAGTTGCTGAGGATGGTGGAGGGTTTGGGAGTGTATGTAATTAAAAAACGGAAGTTATTGAGGATAAAAAAATTGGCAGAAAGCCGGAGGGAAAAATGTCAGTCAATGAGAATAAGTCAAGGCAGTGAAAGGTGTCAGTCAATGAAAAATAAAAAGTCAAACAGTGAAATGTATCAATGGGGAAAAAAAACCAAGGCAGTGAAAAAGGGAAGGGCAATAGAATAAGAAGTCAAGGCAGTGAAAGATGTCCCGTCAATGAGAATAAAAAGTCAAACGGAAAAAGTCAGTCAATGAAAATAAGAAGTCAAGACAGTGAAGGGGTCAGTCAATGAGAATAAGAAGTCAAGGCAGTGAAAGATGTCAGTCAATGAGAATAAGAAACCAAGGCAGTAAAAGATGTCAAAAAGAGAATAAGAAACTAAGGCAGTGAAAGATGTCAGTCAATGAGAATAAGAAGTCAAGGTAGTGAAAAATGTGGGGCAAAAGAGGAAAAAGCCAAGGCAGTGAAAAATGTACCTTTGAGAATAAAACAGGCTTTGAAGCCTGAGTCAATGAGAAAAAAAAGTCAAAAGGGAGTGAAAGATGTCAGTCCCAAAGAGAATAAGAAGGCAGTGAAAGATGTCAGTCAATGAGAATAAGAAGACAAGGCAGTGAAAGATGTCGTCAATGAAAATAAGAAACCAAGGCAGTGAAAGATGTCAGTCCAAAAAAATAAGAAGTCAAGGCGGGGAAAGATTTAAATCAATTTAGAATTGAAAAAGGAATGGAACAGACTGCCTGCACTGTCAAAGCCAGTCATAGCATGAACCAGTTCAAGAAAGAACCTAAAGGTACCTAATGAATGTAGCGACAGAAAGGCTGCAGAATTATTATTTTTTTTAGCTAACACAATGTAAATATAAACAATTAATTATACCTTATTCTTAGTATATCTCCTTTATAGTATAATAATAAGATTTTATCTCCTTTATACTATACCTATATTAAGGTCTAAGGCTATATTATTAATTCTAATATTAGTTAATAACAGTTAAACCTACCTAAAAACCTTAAAGGGTAAATCTATCCATCAGTTGTTGTTTTTGTTGGGGTTTGTAGGGCCACTGATAGCATACGCTGTATCGAGCCCTGCCGTCCAATGCTCGGAGAAAGAACCTCGACCAAAGTGGAAGGATGTTTGACTAATAACTGCGTCTTATATATCCCTAATGCACCCTGACGCCAGCAAGAATGTGCAGGTACAGGCCAATATTTCCTGACGGTCTGGAGGATCAAACCCCTCCCCATAAGAAGGAGAGGTAGGGTTAAAGATTGCACCACAAACATGTGCAAGGCTGCACGGAGAACAGTCCGTGCAGAGTGATAACGTGGGCACCACAGTAGGAAGTGTTCCACTTTCTCAGGCTGTGAGGGACACCACGGGCAGTACAGAGTCCGTCATATCTATCAATCAGGTAAACTCAGTCTCAGCCATTTGTGTTTTTGTATGTTAAGGGTCACTAACTTCCTCCCTCTTATAATAATTTGAGTTTTGTTAAGTAAAAGGACACAAATTTCAAAATCAACAAGAAAACACCCAGAAATCTACTAATCAACTTGTCTACCAAGGACGCTGGTACACCCTCCACCCCCTCACCACCACCCAGGGCGTGCATCAACACCAAACTTGGCTGCCTCCCCACAAGCTCGCCCTTCACTGGCTTCACCCCAGATAATCTATCAGGTATGACGAATGATCCAGATACACTAAAGTCATACATCATCAAATTAATCAATGAAAATATGGACCAACGTAAAGCACTTCTACAACAAGATACCAGAATGACACAACTTGAAAACAAAATCCTCAGCCTTGAACAAAAGTTAACAACAACTGGAATGACTGATTTTGGCAAAACCCTCCAAACTGTCATTGATAGCCACACTGAACAGATAACATCTATAAATGCAAAGGTTGAGGAAGCAGTAAAGGAGTGGAAGAACAACATGGATAACCAGTTTAATGACTACCTTGCACTACAAGAGGACAAAACCGAGCAAGAAAAGTTATCAGACGTAGTAATAGTGAACAGTCCATTCTTTCCCAGTGATATGACCCAAGCAAACAGTAAAGACATTACTTTACAGATCATCAAAGATCAAATAAACGTAAATGTACCAGTGACAGATATAAAAGAAGCACGATTACTAGGTTCCCGTGGTAGAAAAAGTGTTTTGATTAGATTCACCACACATGACAGGAAAAAAGATCTAATTAGATCATCTATTATAGCCAGAAAACAAGTATTCATTAATGAGTGTCTGACCAAAAAACGTCAGAACCTCTGGTATAGAATCAGAAAACTTAAGCGAGAGAATAATGATAAAATCCACCAATGTTTCACCCGGGATGGAAAAATTCTAGTGAAGAAAACAAGTGTAGGTCAGTTGTATACTATCACAAATGAGAATGACCTATCAAGATTCCTTAGGGATGCAAATATTACAGAGACTGTATAAACACAATGTCCAAAACCAAACCCCTACGTATAGTGTAGTGTATGTTTTGTCCATCTACCTCATTTAAGTATTTGTCTATCCTTTGATGAATACTTTTGACAAATAGTTTTTACTTTTATTTTTAAATACATACAATTTTTACTTGTGCCCATTTTTCAACCCACATTCCTATATATTTTTATCAGCTTACTTGCTTAGAATTTATAATTACTATTAATCACCTTATTTGCTAAAAATTGTACTTATCTTTTATCCTATTCTCCAACTGCCTAAAATTTTATTTCAAGCTATTTTTTTAATATTAATAAATTTTACTTTTGTACACTATTATACACTTTAGCACTTATTTCTCCTTTAATAGTTAACTTTAATTCTCATTATATTGCCTTTAATAAATTCTATAATCACAACTAGTGCAATACTGAATCTTAATATTTGTTCCATTATAACTTACTACTAATCATAATAATTTTCCAACCAATTCTATTAGCTAGTTAAATAATAAATCAATTACACTGTAAAGATATATCCTAAACCTCTGTGACTTCTGTTCAAAAGTGTGTTAATCCAATAGCTAGTAAAATCAATTGATCAGATATCATATCTTTAAGTTTAGCATTATTCATTGTTCTTAAGTCTTTTTAGAATCACACTCATATATAAACTTTTTTAATCAATTAACTAACTCAGGTGCTATAGTTTTAGATTCTTTTTAGCTGTAAATTGACTACCTTAGCTCATTTATTCATTTTTGTAAACATATCCAACGTACTAACTCACGTGCCAAGAAATCCTTTTGCATTGTCCTATTCTTAAGTCTACTTGCGTTGTTAACCCCTGTGGTTTAGCGCTTCTATTTGATTATAATAATAATAATAATAATAATAATACTTGCGTTGTTCTATTTTTAAGTTTAATTATAGAATCACACTCAATCTTATGATTCCAAACATTGATCCTGATACCAACCTTCTATTAAATGACTTACATGAACCTAACAACAACTGTCATTACTAGACTCCAGGTAGACTACACAGCAGAACAGGCTAAAACACTACTCAAATCCAACAATAACATAACTATCTTTAACTACAATGTCAGATCTTTAAGCAAACATTTTGATGACCTCACTGCATTATTAAACTCACTACAGGCCAGTATGTCCATCATTGCTCTAACTGAAACCTGGTTAAAGCCTCATACTACAGATATCTATGCCATTCCTGGTTACACAGCCATACACAATTGTAGGCCAGACCAACAAGGAGGTGGCACAGCTATTTTATACTCAGACCAGCTTGAATGTATTAACAATACATGCACAAGAGATGAACATGGAGAATATATAATAGCTAAGTTTAAATCCAAATACGTACCTACAAAAACCTCTCACAGTTATAAACATCTACAAATTACCACAGTCAAACATTCAGCAATTTAGTAAAAAATGAGGAAGTATGATTACTGATGCACACATGAACAAAGACCACTTAATCCTCACAGGAGACTTCAGTATAAACCTCCTACAAGATCAGGACCCACAAGTAACTGAATTCACAAACACTATGAGCAACTGCTTGCTGCTCCCGACAATAACAAAACCTACGAGAATCTCCGAGACCTGTGCCTCTCTATTAGACCATATCTGGACTAACACCATATCCCCATTAAAATCAGGCATAATCACAGACAATACCACAGACCACTACCCAACCTTTCTCATAACAAATCTCAGAAAATTACCACTAGAGACTACTAAAGTTACCTTCAGACTACATAATGAGACAGCCATAAATAACTTTATAACAGCTATGACAAACACTGACTGGCAAACAGAAATAGACAACTTCCCAGATACTGACTTATGTATTAATAATTTTCTTAAAAGACCCAATACCTCTATAATAAGCATTGCCCTAAAAAAACTAAACAAATCACAACTAAAAGATTAAATAGTCCCTGGCTAACCCCCAGCATACTCAAATCCATTAATATAAAGCACCAATATGAAAAACAGTACAGAATGGGTCAAATAACAAGAGAACAAACAAAACGCTACTCATCAAACCTAACGAGTCTGATAAGAAGGTCAAAAAAATTGTACTATGAGAACAGATTACATAATTTAAAAGGTGATATAAAAAAGACCTGGAAAACCCTATCTGAAATTCTAGGAACTAAAAGATATCCACAAACAGAACAATCAAGCTAACAAAACCAGATGAACCCCTACTCCCACCCATTGAAACAGCAAACAAACTCAATGATTTCTTCTCCACCATAGGTAAAAAGCTGGCAAGCAAAATCCCAAGTTCAAATACTCCACCTAACGACTATCTCACTGGCACCTATCCGAACACACTATTCCTAGCCCCAACCACCCCAATAGAAGTTTCACTTATAATCAACACATTAAAAAACAAAGCAGGTGACCTCAATAACGTACCACCTATTATATACAAAAAAGCCTCTCAAGTTCTCTCACCAATTATTGCAACACTCTTTAACAAATACATTGAATCCTCTACCTTCCCATCAATACTCAAAATAGCGAGGGTCACCCCAATACATAAAGGAGGAGATCAAACAGACCTGAATAACTACAGGCCGATATCTAACTTACCCCTTCTCTCCAAAATCTTTGAAAAATTAATTCATAGACAAATATATTCCTACCTCACCTCCAACAAAGTACTCAACCACTGTCAATTTGGATTCAGGCCTAATAAAAATACAAATGATGCCATTATACACATATTAGAAATAATTTACACCGCCCTTGAGAAAAAAAATCCCAGTGGGAATCTTCATTGATTTACGTAAAGCTTTTGATACAGTTGACCATGATCTTTTACACCTAAAATTATCACACTATGGTATAAGAGGACACTCCCTCAACTACCTAAAATCATATCTTAGCAACAGAAACCAATATGTGTACACAAATGGAGCTAGCTCCACCGCACAAACTATTACCGTAGGTGTCCACAGGAAGTGTTCTTGGCCCACTACTCTTTCTCATTTACATTAACGACCTACCAAATGCATCTCAACTACTCAAACCCATACTTTTTGCAGATGACACTACTTACGTTATCTCGCACCCAAGCCCAGACATACTAGTCAACACTGCAAATACTGAATTGCAGAAAATATCTACCTGGATGATGACCAACAAACTTACTCTCAATATTGATAAAACATATTTTATCCAGTTTGGGAACAGAGCTACAAACGCACCACTTAACATAATGATAAACGGGTCCCCTATCACAAAACTCACAGAGGGAAAATTCTTAGGAATCCATCTTGACAGTGGCCTCAAATTTCAGACACATATACAACAAATTTCCAAGAAAGTCTCGAAGACCGTGGGAATACTATCCAAGATACGGTACTATGTTCCACAACCAGCTCTCCTTACCCTATATCACTCACTCATTTACCCCTACCTCACCTATGGAATCTGCGCATGGGCTCTACATCAATAACTCATCTCAGACCACTAATAACACAACAAAAGGCAGCAGTTAGAATGATAACAAATTTACACTCCAGACAACATACTCCACCAATATTCAAAACCTAAACTTACTCACCATACAAGACATCCATACTTTTTACTGTGCCTATTACATACATAGAACACACTATGTAAATATTAACCCACCACTCAAACTTCTTACCATTTTTAACAGGACACATGACCATAACACTAGACACAGATCACTCCTCGATGTTCCCCGTGTCCATCTAACACTATGTAAAAACTCAATGCATATAAAAGGCACGAAAATTTGGAATTCATTACCTGTCATTGCCAAAGAAACCCTGCCTGTACCCCAATACAAAACGATGCTAAAAAACCACCTTCTCACCCAAAGCTAAATGCTCAATATCAAACATTCCCAACAAAGTAGAATAATCACTTAATGTAAAAACTTGACTAATCACTTAAATCTAAAAACCTGTTATGAATAATACTAAGCTAACTATTTCCACAACATTTACATTATAATGACCACGTAAACTGTAACTGCAATATATCTAATTGTTTTAAATTGTTATCTCACTCAATTAGTTGCATTGCTACAATTAATTGATATGTTCAACTTATATTCAACCTTTATAACTTAGATATGCAATTATACTTATTTTATAAATTATCAAACATAACTTTTTACCATGTAGTCTAGAATTAAGTAGACCTAAGAATGCCCGCAATGCACAGCATATTCGGGGCTTTTGGCATGTACATCTCATTAATAACTTTATTTCTTGTCTACCATGTATCATTGTACCATGTCTCAATAAAGTATTATTATTATTATTATTATTATTATTATTATTTTTATTATTATTATTTTTATTAATGAGACATTTTATTGTGGCAACGTTTCGCTCTCCAGGAGCTTTTTCAAGCCGTACGGCTTGAAAAAGCTCCTGGAAGCGAACTTGCCACAATAAAATGTCTCATTAGTTGCATTTGTGTCCTTTTACTTAACATATTGTTGGTAATTCTACCAATATTAATACAACTTGAGTTTTCGACCAATTCTTCATAGTTGCCTTCCCTTCTGTTTCCGAGAAATCCCTTCGCCACTAACTTGAATGTTTCCCAAGCAACTTTCTCCTCCCCATGAAGGTCTGATTCAAAGTCACCATCTTTAAGAAGATCTCGATTCTGAGGACCATTCATGACTCCCTCTCTTAGCATCGCTCGATGAGGGAATTTTGAACAGCCTCCAGTTCAAAATTATATATTATATATATATATATATATATATATATATATATATATATATATATATATATATATATATATACTATATATAATATATATATATAATATATATATTCATATATATATATAATATATATAATATATATATATATATATATATATATATATATATATATATATATATATATATATATATATATATATATATATATATATATATATATATATATATACCACTGTAGTGGTATATATATATATAGGTAGTAGGTTGGTAGACAGCAACCACCCAGGGAGGTACTACCGTCCTGCCAGGTGACTGTGAAACAGAAACCTGAAACTGTTTTACATGATGGTAGGATTGCTGGTGTCTTTTTTCTGTCTCATAAACACGCTGGATAACAGGTATATCTAGCTACTTCTATACTTACACTTTAGGTCACACTACACTGGCATACACATGCATATATATACATACACACATCTAGGTTTTTCTTCTTTTTCTAAATAGCTCTTGTTCTTTTTATTTTCTCTATTTTCCATGGGGAAGTGGAAAAGAATCTTTCCTCCGTAAGCCATGCGTGTCGTATGAGGCGACTAAGATGCCGGGAGCAATGGGCTAGTAACCCCTTCTCCTGTACAAATCTACTAAAAACGAGAAGAAGAAAAACTTTATAAAACTGGGTTGTCTGAATGTGCGTGGATGTAGTGCGGATGATAAGAAAGAGATGATTGCCGATGTTATGAATGAAAAGAAGTTGGATGTCCTGGCCCTAAGCGAAACAAAGCTGAAGGGGGTAGGCGAGTTTCAGTGGGGAGAAATAAATGGGATTAAGTCAGGAGTATCTGAGAGAGTTAGAGCTAAGGAAGGGGTAGCAATAATGTTGAAGGATCAGTTATGGAAGGAAAAGAGGGAATATGAATGTGTAAATTCAAGGATTATGTGGATTAAAATAAGGGTCGGATGCGAAAAGTGGGTCATAATAAGCGTGTATGCACCTGGAGAAGAGAGGAGTGTAGAGGAGAGAGAGAGATTTTGGGAGATGTTAAGCGAATGTATAGGAACTTTTGAACCAAATGAGAGAGTAATTGTGGTAGGGGACCTAAATGCTAAAGTGGGAGAAACATGCAGAGAGGGTGTAGTAGGTAAGTTTGGGGTGCCAGGTGTAAATGATAATTTGAGCCCTTTGATTGAACTTTGTATAGAAAGGGGTTTAGTTATAGGTAATACATATTTTAAGAAAAAGAGGATAAATAAGTATACAAGATATGATGTAGGGCATAATGACAGTAGTTTGTTGGACTATGTATTGGTAGATAAAAGACTGTTGAGTAGACTTCAGGATGTACATGTTTATAGAGGGCCACAGATATATCAGATCACTTTTTAGTTATAGCTACAGTGGGAGTAAAAGGTAGATGGGATACAAGGAAAATAGAATCAGTAAGTAAAAGAGAGGTGAAGGTTTATAAACTAAAAGAGGAGGCAGTTAGGGTAAGATATAAACAACTATTGGAGGATAGATGGGCTAGTGAGAGTGTAGGCAATGGGGTCGAAAATGTATGGGGTAGATTTAAAAATGTAGTGTTAGAGTGTTCAGCAGAAGTTTGTGGTTACAGGCGAGTGGGTGCGGGAGGGAAGAGGAGCGATTGGTGGAATGATGATGTAAAAGAGTAGTAAGGGAGAAAAAGTTAGCATATGAGAGGTTTTTACAAAGTAGAAGTGATGCAAGGAGGGAAGAGTATATGGAGAGAAAAAGAGGGGTTTAAAAAGAGTGGTGAAGCAATGTAAAAGAGAGCAGATGAGAGAGTGGGTGAGATGTTATCAGCAAATTTTGTTGAAAATAAGAAAAAGTTTTGGAATGAGATTAATAAGTTGAGGAAGCCTAGAGAACAAATGGATTTGACAGTTAAAAATAGGAGAGGAGAGTTATTAAATGGAGAGTTAGAGGTATCGGGAAGATGGAGAGAATATTTTGAGGATTTGTTAAATGTTGATGAAGACAGGGAAGCTGTGATTTCGTGTGTAGGGCAGGAGGAATAACATCTTGTAGGAGTGTGGAAGAGCCAGTTGTGGGTGTAGGGGAAGTTCGTGAGGCAGTGGGTAGAATGAAAGGGGTAAGGCAGCTGGGATTGATGGGATAAAGATAGAAATGTTAAAAGCAGGTGGGGATATAATTTTGGAGTGGTTGGTGCTATTATTTAATAAATGTATGGAAGAGGGTAAGGTACCTAGGGATTGGCAGAGAGCGTGTATTGTTCCTTTGTATAAAGGCAAAGGGGACAAAGAGAGTGCAAAAATTATAGGGGAATAAGTCTGTTGAGTGTACCTGGTAAAGTGTATGGTAGAGTTATTATTGAAAGAATTAAGAGTAAAACAGAAAGCAGGATAGCAGATGAACAAGGGGCTTTAGGAAAGGTAGGGGTGTGTAGACCAAGTGTTTACAGTGAAACATATAGGTGAACAGTATTTGGATAAGGGTAAAGATGTTTTTGTGGCATTTATGGATTTGGAAAAGGCATATGATAGGGTAGATAGGGGGGCAATGTGGCAGATGTTGCAGGTGTATGGAATAGGAGGAAGGTTACTGAAAGCAGTGAAGAGTTTTTATGAGGATAGTGAGGCTCTGGTTAGAGTGTGTAGGAGGGAAGGGGACTATTTCCCAGTAAAAGTGGGCCTTAGACAAGGATGTGTGATGTCACCGTGGTTGTTCAATATATTTATAGATGGGGTTGTAAGAGAAGTGAATGCAGGGTCTTGGCAAGAGGTGTTGGGCTAAAAGATAAAGAAGCAAATACAAAGTGGGAGTTGTCACAGTTGCTTTTTGCTGATGACACTGTGCTTTGGGAGATTCTGAAGAGAAGTTGCAGAGGTTGGTGGATGAATTTGGTAGGGTGTGTAAAAGAAGAAAATTGAAAGTGAATATAGGAAAGAGTAAGGTGATGAGGATAACAAAAAGAATAGGTGACGAAAGATTGGATATCAGATTGGAGGGAGAGAGTATGGAGGAGGTGAATGTATTCAGATATTTGGGAGTGGACATGTCGGCGGATGGGTCTATGAAGGATGAGGTGAATCATAGAATTGATGAGGGAAAAGGGTGAGTGGAGCACTTGGGTCTGTGGAGACAAAGAACCTTGTCCATGGAAGTAAAGAGGGAATGTATGAGTA